>PVJA010000378.1:0-21421 GCA_004027025.1 Myocastor coypus | reverse complement strand
ACTAAGATTAGTCTCTCTCAAAGTGAGCCCAGAGCCTCAAAATCATCTCACATTTATTGAGGGCTAAAGATGCGCTTAAAAATGTATATAATTAAGTTAGCGACCACATACTATTATTTTTATTGACTTTCACGATTTGGTTAACACTAGATTTATAAAAATGTTAGTTGATACCATCCCAAACAAAAGATTATTAAAAAAAAAAAAAAATAGGGTGCCAGTAAGAGAAGCTGTTATCTATAGCCTTGAATCTCAGGTTGCGGGGATTTAAAGTGAAAGACAGGGGTTCTCCTTGGGCTTGGTTTATTGCTCCTTGCTCCCTTAGGACATTACGCTTTTGTCTCATCTCTATATTTTTATACACACCCTTCTCAGCAACCAATTGATTACAGATAAAATTAAACAAAAAATTAAATAATATTTACAACCCAACAAGAATTCAAACAAAATTTAACCAAATTGGTGGGATGCAATAAAAGCAGTTCTCAGCAGGAAATTTTTGGAGTGAACTCACACATTAAGAAAACAGAGTGAAAAGAGATAAACACCATAATGCTGTACCCTAAGCTTCCAAAAAAAAAAAAAAAGAAGAAGAAGAAGCGCAAACCAAGCCCAAAGTACAAAGACAGGAGGAAATTATAAAGATTAGAGCAGAAATTAATGCAATTGAGATGAAGTAAACAATACAAAGAATTAATGAAACCAAAAGCTGATCCTTTTAAAGATTAAATAAAATTGATAAGCCCCTAACCAACTTCCTCAAAAAGAGGAAAGGAAAACCTCAATTCAACCATTAAGGAATGAAAAAGGAGAAATTACTAAAGATCCAGTGGTAATATAGAAGATCATCAATAGCTATTTTGAAAATCTTTACTCTCACAGGATCAAAGACAGAGAAGATATGGACAGATTCCTAGATAGGTACAAATTGCCAAAACTGAATGAAGAAGGGAGAACTAAATAATCCAATATCAGCCAATGAAATTCAAAATGTAATAAAAAAAATCCTACCAACAAAGAAAAGCCCAGGTTTAATGAATTCACAGTTAAATCTACAAGAAATTTAAACATTTTATCCCCAAAACTACACATACTCTTCAATGAAATTGAAAAGGAAACAAAACTTCTAAAGTCATTCTTAAAGGCAAGTTATTATGTTGATACTAAAACTAGAAAAAGATCCAATTGAAAAAATAATTATACCTCATGAACATAGGTGCTAAAATCCTCAATAACATACTAGCAAACAGAATGCAAAAAATCATCAAGAAGATTATACACCATGACCATGTGCGATTTATCCCAGAAATGCACAGAAGGTTTCACTTAAGCAAATCTACAAAATTAATACAATATATTAATAGACTCAAAACCAAAAATCACTTCATCATCTCGATAGATGCAGGAAATAATTTTGAGAAAGTTCAACCCTTATTAATGATCAAATCCCTACAAAAATTAGAAGAGATGGCCTCTATCTCAACCTAACAAAAGCCGTCTATGACAACTAACAGCCAACATCATTCTAAATGGAGAAAAACTGAAAGTTTGTACTCTCAAATCAGGTACTAAATTCCTGTGCAAAAATGTGTAACTGCTTTTATCACATTCTACAGAGATTTATTACAATATCAATGATGGACAGATAATACCAAGTTAAGTCTAAGGTGTTTGATACTCACAAAGAATGTTAAGCTCAAGTACTTATGTTACAGAATAATGGTAGCACAAAATTTCTCTTCTGGAGGGTTAACAATGTAAGTTTACAGACTAAAAATTGGAGAAAAAGAAGGGCTACAAGGATAGCCAATATTTTGGCCCTAGCCCTTCAATGTCAATGAGGACTCAGGATGTAAGAGAACCTGTGCTATAACATCCTATATCTCAGTGGTTTCCCAAATTTTCTGTTCAAGGAAATTATGGGGCCACAGAGGAAAGGGACTGAAGACATATAGTGTACCTAAGGAGAGTCACCTAGAGAGAAAACATTCTCTCAGGCTTTCACAGAGAGCAAACTTGTCAAGCAATGGCCGTGACTCATCCAGATGGCTGACATTGACAATAGTTCTACAAAGCACTGCAAGTTGTTTCAAAGTAAACCCTGAGGGAATCTGACTGACCTTGGGAGATACAAAATTTCCATGTTTTGTTATACAGGTTAACTTGCCCTTAAGCACCCAGCAGAAAAGTTTAGCCACAAGGCATAAAAGGTAAAGCTAGATTAATATGCTGAGCTGTAAAAGGCTTAAATCAGCAGTTTCCAACATTGCCAGTTTTGCCAGTAATCCATTGCAATTATGAAACACTCAGTTATGTGTATAACTGCTTTCTCTTAGTTCAATAAGAAGAAATATTTTTGTACCTATAATGATTAGAAAAATTACCACGTCTGCACCCTGTGCTCTGTATAACTACTAGGAGGACAACAATATGCATTGTATTAAATACTGGAAATGTACTACTGTGCTTTGAAACTGTCACATTGTTATTTCTCATTAAATGCAATAAAAAAATCAAGTACAAGGCAAAGATATCCTCTAGTACCACTCCTATTCAATATAGCTCTAAAATCATAAGCTAGAGTCATTAGACAAGAGAGAGAATTAAAAGGAATAAGAATAGGTAAATAGTAAGTTAAACTATCATTATTTTCAGATGACATGATACTCTACTTGGAAGACTCAAAATATTCCACCTAGAATTATTAAATAAATTCAGTACCTTAATAGAATACAAAGTCAACACCCAAAAATCAATACCATTCCTCTACACAAATAACAAACTCACTGAGAAAGAAAGTAGAGAAATAATACCCTTCACAATAATATCCAAAAAAACAAAGTACTTAGGAATTAATCTAACAAAGTAAATGATGTATACAATGACAATGACAGCCCTCTAAAAACTGAGATTGTAGAGGATTGCAGAAAATGGAAAGATGTTCCTTGATTCTGAATTGGAAGAATCAACATTGTGTAAGTGGCCATACTCCAGGAATTGTCATACAGATTTAATGCAATTCAAATCAAAACACCTATCAATGTACCTCACAGATCTAGAGAAAACATTCTTAAAATTTATTTGGAATCAGAAAAGACCTGGCATAACAAAGGCAATCCTGGGCAACAAAGGCAAAGGATGCGTTACAATCCATGACTTAAAATTATGCTGCTGAGGCTGGGGAGATAGCTCTGTGGCACAAGTGCCTGACTGGCAAGTGCAAGGTCATGAGTTTGAACCTCAGTCCCAAAAAAAAAAAAAAAATTATGCTGCAAGAGTGCCAGAGCTGCTGGCACTGCGTCTGGATCTGAGAAATGTGCCTCCTGACACTTGCCCCGTGTGCATTTCTAGTTCCTTTTGGCTCTAAGTGCAAGATGGCCAGTCTCGAGGATCAGCTGATTGTGAATTTCCTTAAAAAAGAGGCAGGTGCCCCAGAATAAGATTGAGGTTGTTGGGGTTGGTGTTGTTGGCATGGCCTGTACCACCAGTATCTTAATAAAGGACTTGGCACATGAACTTGCTCTTGTTGACGTCATGGAAGACAAAATGAGAGGAGAGATGATGGATCTCCAATATGGCAGCCTTTTCCTTAGGACCCCAAAAATTGTCTCTGGCAAAGACTATAATGTAACAGCAAATTCAAGCTGGTTATTATCATTGCTGTAGCACATCAGCAAGAGGGAGAGAGCTGTCTCAATCTGGTGCAGCATAATATGAACAACTTCAAGTTCATCATTCCTAATGTAAATGTAAAGTACAATTCCAACTGCAAGTTTCTTGTTGTGTCCAACCCAGTGGATGTCTTAAACTATGTGGCTTGGAAGTAGCTTTCCCAAGAACCATGTTATGGGCCGTGGTTGCAAACTGGATTCAGGCTGGTTCCGCTACGTGATGGGAGAAAGGCTGGGCATGTGCCCACTGAGCTACCATGGCTGTATTCTTGGGGAATCACAGAGATTCCAGCATTCCTGTTATGGAATGGCATGAATGTTGCTGGCGTTACCCTCAAGAATCTGCACTCTGAGTTAGGAACTGATGGCGATAAGCAGTGTTGGAAAGAGGTTCACAAACAGGTGGTTGGCAGTGCTTATGAAGTGATCAAAGTAAAGGGCTACACATCCTGGGCCCTTGAACTGTAGGTGGCAGATGTGGCAAAAAGCATAATGAAGAACCTTAGGACAGTACATCCAATTTCTACCATGATTAATGGCCGGTATGAAATCAAGGGTGATGTCTTCTTAGTGTCCCTTGTGTCCTGGGACAGAATGAGATCTCTGATGTTGTGAAGGTGACTCTGACTCCTGAGGAAGAGGCATGCTTAAAGAACAGTGCAGATACCCTGTGATTGATCCAGAAGCAGCAGCAGTTTTGAAGTCTTCCAGTGTCACCAGGTCATTGTCTAGGCTACAGGAGGGTTTAGTGGGAGTTGTGCCAGTTGTCCTTTTTATGTGACATGTGATTGAATCAGCATTATGAAAATAACCTGGGGAAAACATCATTTTCTGAATGTTAGAAGTAGAAATGGCTCATAAAACCCCACAGCTCTGTCCTGATGCTAGATGGTGCTGCACTAGTAGTCCTGGGTAGTATGAAGTAGCCCAGCATGTCTGAGAAACCTCACTGCACAGGCTCCAGTTATTCTTCAAATAGATGTGTGTTACTCTGTTACACAGCTTCAGCCACCAAGCCTTGTCTGACCTTTTCCCAGTTGACACAGACTAGGATACAGTGTACAAATCCAGCATTGCATGTCTTGTACATAACTGTTTTAAAGAATTTTATTTTGTGTAATATATATATATATATATATATATATATATATATATATATAGTGATATATATACACATATATATCATTGCTGTATAATGTAAAAAGAAAAGATCTGCCTGTGAACCCAGTGTCACACCAACTAAAATACCAAATAAACCTTGAACAGCAGCTACTGCTAATGTAAAACTAGACCCAGGACTATCACCATGCACTAAACTAAAGTTAAAATGGATTAAAGGTCTAAACATGAAAACAGAAACACTAAATCTCCTGGAAGAAAAGTAGGTGGAATTTTTGAAGACACAGGAGTAGGGAGACACTTCATGAACAAAAAACAAACTGTATGGGAAATACTCCAAAGAATCAAAAACTGGGATCTCGTCTTAAGAGAATTTTCTGAATGTCAAAAGAAATCACCAACAGAATGAAAAATCAATCCACAAATTGAGTAAAAATTCATAAACAACAATCATTCAGAGAAGGACTTCTACCTAAATTATATAAAGAACTAGAAATACAAGTGAAAAATTAATGCATGAAAATATGTCTCACAGCACTAGCCATTCGAGAAATGCAAATTAAAACAACACTGCGATACCATTTCACCACAGAAAGAATGGCTCTCATAAGAAATCAACTGATAACACATGCTGAAGAGGCTGTTGGGGAAAAAGAACCCTTCTCCAGTGCTAGTGGGAATCCAGACTGGAAAACAACCAATGTGAAGATCAGTGTAGTGACTCCCAAAAAATCCTGGACTGGAAATCCCATTTAATCTAACTATTCCCCTTCTTGATATTTTCCCAAAAGAATTGAAAACATGTATCATAGCTATACATGTGCACCCATGTCTATAGCAGCATAATTAGTGATAGCCAAATCTTGGAAACAACCAAAATACCTGCCACTTGAGAAATGGATGAAAAAGATGTGCTATTTTTATACAATGGCATACTACTCAGTTATAAAGAAAGACAAAGACAAACTCAAAGCTTTTATAGGTACATTGATGCAACTAGAGGCTATATTCATAGTGAAATAAAACAGACCCACATGTACAAATATCATATGGTCTCCATAGTGTAAGAACCTAAAAGAATAAATAAAACCTGAAAGGTATAGCAGATACAGTAAAACAGAAAGAAACTGAACTTAATGAAGATGAGAGAAAGGAAACAAATAGGGAAAAAGGAAGGAGGGATGTGCAAGTATATATACAGGATGGCTGAGATGACTGTACTAGTATTTTCCATCAGTTTTTTTTTAAATAGTTAATATTTAGAATTTTCACCTTGTCTAATTCTGTATGCTGATATCTGCCATCTGAGCAACTGCATTGAGAACAGCGATATATAATACAAAACCCATTGTTTAATACCTCTCATCTTGGTCTTCTAAATGTGTATCATTTCCAATGCTTTCTCAATTATACTCTCTTTAAAATGTTTTTTAAAAAAAAAAAAAGACAAGAAAAAGTTAAGATTTCTTGGAAGCAAATGTTAATATTCAATTATTTGTCTTATCTTTTATATCTGTTAATCTGAGCAACAAATCTGACCACAAAAATAGATAATATGACAATTGTTAATTAGCTGTTCCTGATTTGAAAATCTGTAATACATGTAGTGTTGCATGTTACCCTGTTTCTGTCCTTTTTTTCTATTTATTTTTGCTTCTGTTTTTAACTCTTCAAAATGAAGTAAAATTCAATTTTAAAAACAGATAACAAAGACAGTAAGAAAGCACACAATTTAGCTAATAATGTGCAAAGAATTTGAACAGGATTTCATCCAAAATTATGTTGATGAAAAATAAGCATATGCAAATGTATTCATAATCATCAAAGAAATAGAAATTTAAACCTCAGTGAAATACCACCCATACCTATTGGAATGACCAAAGCTTAAAAAATACCACTGTACTAAGTACTGCAAAGCTTGTAGAAAACATAAAACTCTTAGACATTCCAATATTTCTGGAAATGCAAAATGGTATTATCACGTTAGACAGCAGTTGTGTGTTTTGCTAAAATATTAAAAATGTACATAATAGGCCTGCCAGATATCTCAATGGACTAAAGCACTTGCTTAGGCAGTGCACAAGGGCCAGGGTTTGATCCCTGGCACCACAAACAGTGCCAGCTCCACCCTAGGAGCATGCTGAGACGGCAATGGAGACTGGGCATGATGGCATCAGCCTGTAATCCCAGCACTTTTGTAGACCCTGTACTGAAAAGAAAAAAAAGTACATAGTATATTGGTTTATTAACACTGCTTTAACAAAATATCAGAGCCTCTGAGACTCACAGAACCATTTATCATCTCAGCGCAGTGAAGAAAACTCTGGTAGTCCTGGGCTTATAGAAGCATGATCTCCAACTCTCCCCTTACCTTCACAGGTCATCCTTTCTATACAATTATCCATACCTGAATCATCCCTTTTGAAGGACTGTAGTCATAATGGAATATAGTCATCCTACAGAGCTCATTTTAGTTAGACTACCCCTGAAAAGACACTATTTACAGAACTAGTTGAATTTTGAGGTACTGTGGAGTCAAAGTCCAACATATTTGGAAGTTTTTTGGGAAGGGCTTTTGTTGTTCTTTTTAAATGTATTTGGCATAAGGTCTCACTACACAGCTTGGACTTATAGTAATCCTCCCATTTTCAGCCTCCTCAGAACTGGGATTGTAGGCATACACTGCCACACCTGGACTCTGGCTGGCTCAGCATGCCTGGGGGTGAGGCCGGTGCAGCAGTAGTGGTGCCCCGGATCTAACTGTGGTCCTTGCATTTGCCTGAACATGTGCTTAGTCTGCTGAGCTATCTCTCTGGCCCCAAGTCCAGCATATTTGGGACAGATACAACTCAATAGCTACTACATGACCAACCCAGTCCATTCTGAAGTGCTAACCACAAAGAAATAAGAGTACAGATGCATATGAAAAAAGCCGTTTGCTCATAACTACCCCAAATTAGAAATAAGCCACACATCCACCAACAAGTAAAGAAGTCTGCCATCTACTATGCTCACCTTTACAGTGAGTGTCCCTTTTCTCTAATAGCTTTCAAGATGCTATCTGTGTCCTGGACTTCTGGAATTCTGCCTATAGTGAGACATGGAGATTATTTTATGATCATGGCTACTTGATTCACCTATCCATGAATTTAATTCTTTGAGTATATTAGAAGGTCTTATGATATAATTTCTATATATTTGTTTTTATGCCATTTGTGCTGCCTTCTGATGCTTTCACTAACTCCAATTAATCCTAGATTAGTCTTCTTTGTGCCATCTCATGGTGGTTCAATTCATTCTTCATGTTCTTTTACTGTTTTACAAGATATTACTGAGTAGGAGTAGGTCACCAACACAACAGTTCTGTCTTCTAGTTCTGTGACTCTGTCCCCACACTGCTGACTTCTACTTTTCCACCCTTTCCACAGAATTTTTAATCTCCTGGATGTCTTTTTGGTAAATTTCAGTGGACACAATTTTTTTTCTAAACTGATCCTTCCTGTTTTGTATTATTTCACTTAGCTCACCTAGTTATTTTTCACTAGTGCCTTCTGTAAACAGAGTGATCACTTTGTTTCTTGCATACATTATCTATGTCTTTTTTAAGCTCAGTAAACATGGTATTGTTTTGATTTTTAATCTCCTTTTTTATCATGTTGAAATATTCAAATGAATGACTTTTTTTTTTTTTTTTTTTTTTTGTCTTTTTGAGACAGGGTCTCGCTATGCAGTTGAGGCTGGTCCTGAGCTCACTTTTGTAGCCCAGGCTGGTCTCAAACTCGCACCAATCCTCCTGCCTCAGCCTCCCGAGTGCTGGGATTACAGGCGTGAGCCACCATGCCCGGCTCAAATGAATGACTTTTGATTTCCTCCCTCTCAATGCCCCAGAGATCAGCTTTGGGAGTGTTGGAAGATTTTGAAGATATTGTGCTACTTTGTCATCTCATTTTCCTACTGTTGTTCAGGGAGGAGGTACCAAGGTTTACAGGCACTTACAGGGGAAGGTTTCCAATGCTAGCATGGGGATCTCTTTGGTTAGTATCTGCTTTTAAGGATGGGCTCTGGGTATGGCTTAGGATTATATACCTTTGTCTCTGTCCCAGGATTCTATTTCCTACCTCTGAAAAGAGAGAGTGACATGTAACTTGTCTAGCACCTTGCTTTCTGGGAATAGATGACAGCATTATTATTATCACAAAGGCCATCACATCTTGGTATACAGAGGAAATCAATTAATAGTAACAACCACCAAGTATGTTATTTCAGCAATAGCAACTAAATTAGCAATAATCACATCAAAGACAAACTGAATATTGATGTACTATAAGAGCAAATAATGTTCAACTCTTAACCATAGAAATCTATAATTATAAACACTAAGGCAAGTCAAACACGGACATGTGAAAATATCCACCAAATGCAACAACTACAACTCCTCACACAATAGAAAAGAATTCAACACTAATAGCACAGAGTCAACTATCCATAGATTAATAAGGATTGATGGTGACACCGGTACAGATAAACAGGGTTGCAAGAGAAAAGGAAAGAAGATAAATTTGAAAACTTCAGCAATAGAAGATGAGGAGAAGAAAAATGTGAAATACAGGATCCCATTAAGGAATAAAAAAAACTGCTAAAATTATATGAATATAAAAGAAATCCACAAAGAAGGAAAAGAAAAATCAAAATCATAAAAGAATAGAAAAAATACCCAATCTGAAAATAAGCCCACAAAGGAAAGAGATGTGGTAAGGAATTAGTTTTTAAAAAGGAAGATGGCTGGCAAGATAGCTCAGCAGTCCAAGCACCTGCCTGGCAAGCACGAAGACCTGGGTTCAATTTCCAGTACCACATGTTGTGCCAGCCCCAAAACCCTGGGCATGCCAGGCTGGCCACTGAAACCAGGCATGGTGGTATAGGCCTACAATCCCATGTTGGGGAGGCTGAGATAGGAGGATCACTATGAGTCCCAGCTGCATAGTGACACCCTGTGCCAAATAAATAAATAGATAACTAAATAAATAAACATTACCATGTTTTGAATGAGGCTTCAGCCCAGGATTTGCAGTTGTGGAGCCTGTCAAGTCACTGCTTTCTCTGCCTGGCTGTATGACGCGTGGGCTTGTGAAGTAGCCCCCCCCCCAATTCCTGTGGTTCCTCTGCCTATGCACCTTAATCCAATGCACCTTTCCAAGCCAAAGGGTGGCCTTATTCATGTTAGAAGATGGTAATCCAAACATGGTTTTAGCGTTACATTGTGCTATAGTCAATATGCTGAACCTTTTGAAGGTTCTTGAGACCAATATCTGATTCATCCTGTGTACGTAAGTGTATGGTTTTGCTATTGATGTTTTCTGCTTTGTCTGCTTCCATGGTAAAACAGTCCAAGCTCTCATCTGTGTTGGATACAGGCATGGGATGAGGGTTGAAGCAGACTGCTGCACTTAATCCCAGCACTGTCTGACCCAGCCACTTCTGAAAACTACATGGGCTGAGTCTAGCTTCTCACCATGGAGGATATGACCCTGTGTTCTTCCTGGTCTGAGCTTAAATTTCCCTATCTAGCTTGAACCTTCTCTTTGACTGTCTGCTGCAACTGTCTTTCAGCAAGTCACTACTGGAGGGTAACCCTGGGAACTGAAGCGAGATCATTTTGTAGTTATCCTGTGGCTCAGTCTTCTTGGTAATAACCAGGCTCTTCCCAAAATAGTGCCACATTACATATCCTCTAGTGGTATGGCAGGCACTGCATGGATTGCCTCTCCAGCTCTAGCCTGCCATGTGGAAAGAGTCACTTTTGGAATAAAGGCCCCTGATGATTCTCCAGTTTATGAAAGCCATAGTTACTCTCAGGGCTTTCATTGGTGGCCTATCTGCTTTCTTTCTATCAGGAGCTCCTAGTGCTTACTTTGTGTCTCCAGAGATAGGTTTCCCTCTCTAGGAACAAGGGTGAGCTTTAGAATTGCTTCATTCTCTTCCCTGTACTATGCTCCATTTCTCCAGCTTCTCCACAGTCTTAACTTTTCCTGAGAGTTCCCTTCCTGTTCCCTGGGATCTCCTTCTTTTCTGCTGCTTGCCAGGCTGTTATTTTCCAGGTGCCTGGCCTTCGAGTCCCAAAGAAGGTCTATTTTCCTGCTGATCACGCCTCTACCATCTTGTTTCTCTCTCCAGAGAGGACCAGTTTGGGTCTGATGTATCAATTCTTTGAAGTCTTCCTATTGAAGCCAACATCTAAAACTTGAAAACAACCAGTTAGCTTGCTATCTCCTTCTTTTAGTAGCTGGCTACTGCTTGATACAACATAATGGAAGAGAACCTGGACTTTTAATAAAAATTCCTAAGTAACAGCAAGGAGGGTGGCTTCGATATCACTGCTGGCATATGAGACTCTCCCATTGACCTTGTGACACTGCTGGGGTTAATGAAAATATGAAATAAATCCTTCCCCGACAAAGGAGGCAATAGAGATACTTGTATAAAACAGGTGACCTGAGGACTTCATAAATCAATGTACATGGTTCCTGTCCCACAGTAAAGAAAAATAAAACATATCATTACAATCATCACCATCATTCATCTTGAGTAGTCTTACCATTGCTATTGTTTATGCTATGGATCTCCTAGTTGCTTTCTAGACATATCTCCATTGGTAGGCCGCTTCAACTCTTAAAATTCCTATTTCTCTCATTTATATGATGGCAGTAAAAAGAACTAACCTGTGTAATCCAACAAATTAATTCAAGAAGTAGCTCTACTTGAGAGATATATGCCAGGGGCTAATGCTGTAGTGATGGCAAGATTATGACTCCTGAGCCCTAGGCACTTCAGCTCCATTGAGGAAGGTGGCCCCACAGCGAATGGCCATCTAGAATGAAAGCGCTATCCTAAATAATGTACAGGGTGCCGAGGACACACATTGCCAGGGAACCTCATTTGCGAAGGATAAAAACGGGCACCATGGAAGGAGCTCTCCACAAAAGGGGTTTCGGTAAGGGGTGCGGATATGCAGAAACTCAAAGGCAAGTAATAGTTTATGATTTAACAAACAAGAAAAATTGAGTGTCCCTTCAGGATGCAGTCCATGGAAGAAGCAGAGAATGGGCCAAAGAGCCAGACCAAAAACAAGGGGCCCCCGGAACCACGTGAGGAAGCGTGGGCATTATCCTGAAGTGTCCTGAATGCAAAGCCAGTGTTGAAAACAAGGAGTTAACTTCATAAAGTTCTACTTTTCCTCGTTTTTCTTGTTCTTTTTTTTTTGGGGGGGGCGGTCTACAGGGTGTTCAGGTCTCTCTACAAAATCAGACTCCTAGTGATCCAACACTAGATAGCCTCCCAAGATCTAGGATTACAGGCGCCCACACTACCACGCCCAATCTAAATTGCCATCTCAGTGCATTCCAGGGGCGGGGCTGGCACAAGGGGCCCAGAGATCAAACACCCAGCCCTGCAGCTGCTTACAGTCGCTTTAATCCGTGGAGCTATTTGGCCAGTCCAAGGTCTACTTTTTCAATGTTGCTATTATTATCAGCTACACAGGCATTCAGTTTGAGCTGACATTGAAACGTTGAGACGGGACGCATGAATGTGCACACACACACACTCACACTCCACAGGCAATGACTCACCATACGGTTGCTGATAACTGAAGTGTGAACCCTCATGCCTACCCACCCTCTACCAGAAATTCATCCCAGCAATGAAATCACAGTAACTACCCCTGCCCTGAGGGAGCAGCTGCTGTCCGTGGTACTGTTTTCATTCATTTTGTGCTCATTAACAGCCGAAACCCCTGGTGAGGCTGATCAGCTGTCTCCAGGTTTACTTCTTGTTACAGTGATGCAGGATTCTCCAGAGCACTGGATATGTTTTGAGAAAGTAAGAGATAAGATCAATTGATGTTAAAGAGACTACGCTGCCTGCCACTGAATATGTCATGTTCCATTGTCAAGGATCTAATTTCTCAAAAAGCCACAAGGACATAGTACCACTGAAACTCCTAGATGAAAAAGAAACGGCACCAACTTTTAAAATTCTAAACATATCCTGAAAACAATTTTGTCAACTATATTTACACCTCCCTCTCAGAACAGCATGCAGTCTCAAAGCTGTAGAGAACTGTCAACTAACGGTTTGTTTGTTACTAATATGTTACAAAACGCTTGAGCATTTAGTTAGTAAAAATGGGGAGTTTGGGAAGGTGCCAAAGATACAAACTGGGAAGGATTCCACTGAAGACGAAGGGAGTCTTTGGTGAACGCCACCAGTGAAGCATTACATGGACCATTTTGGGGGGCTTGCCCAGTAGCTCAGTTCATTAAAGCACCTGATTCAGCAAAGTCACTCAGGCTCCAGGGAGCACAGTTTGATCCCCACCTCCACATGGAGCATGGGACCTGCCCTTAAGGCAGCCTGAAGCAGCACCCCCCCAAAAAAAAAATCTTACATGGACCATTTCTAATTGTCTCTTAGAATGAAAGCTGAGGTCTCTGCATCTGAGCCCTTTATAATAGCTGAGGAAAGCTGTAGTTTTCTCGAACAGAATAACATAAACATGTACCTAAGAAGCTTCCAAATGCAATTGTTATGCAAAGCCCAGCTATTATGTGACTCCATACCTGGGCTCTCTACTCTAGGAAGTCATGGGGTGGGAGACATTCCCCTAGTTACTCTTGGAAAAGAGACAGTTTCTAGATTCTGGAAACTCCTGTTTTAAGCACTCTCTCCTTTGGTAATCATAGGTACTAGCTGATCAGTTTTAAAATGTCCAGCTTCTTGAACTTTCTAAGGCCATATGCTCATAACATATGATACATATTTATTAAATACGTATGACAATTCATAACAATGGTATATATTTATTTAAATAATGTATTACCTTTAGAATTATAAGGATATTTATTAGGTACTGAATAAACTGATAAGTAGACGATACTACATTATAATAGGAAACAAATATTTGAAGCTCATTCATTGAAACCAATTCTACCAGGCAGCTGTGAATCAAACCAGTGAATAATGAATCAGGGACCAGAAAAATCAAAGTGAAATTTATAATACCAGACGGTATATCTATAGTTCCTAGTCATAGGAAAGTGATTCTAAGGGAAGTAGCTTTCAGTGTATGAGCTTCTACAGGAATCATCTGCTTGTAGTTGAAGGGGGCATAGTTGCAGGGAATGGCATCAGAGTTAAGAGGAGGCTAGATGAATTTCTCTGCCAGCAGTCACTAACATGATCAGGGTATTTGCAGCAATTCATCAAACATGCATTACTTCAAATGATTAGATTCACACCTTAGACACTATAACGTTTGACTTCTCCGCCCTTCCCCTAAGATATTTTTAGTGCTGAGTATACCCAGAGGTGTATACAAGGCTGGACTGAGAAAGCTACCCAGTCCCCTTTTTTTCCTCCATGAATCATAGATTTGAGAAAGGAGAAGTAAAATGAAGAAAAACAAAAACTGTCCCAAAAATGCAAGGAAAAGCCACCGGTATTTAGCCAAATGCAGCATTGATTTAACTGCTTCAGAGTGAAGTTGGGAAAGTGGAATAGTCATCCAAGATGCTATGCCATATTCTAACTGTCAAAATAACAGTGATTGTAATATGATTACACGCACACATTCAAGTAATAAAGCCAGAGCGACACGACAAGTTTCCATTCATTACCATCGTGATGAAAAGTCCTGCATTAAATACTATGAAAAATACACCATATCACACAAGACTCTGGCACTATCCTTAGGAATATTTTCATCTCAGAAAATTTAAATACCAAACATAAAAGAAAACATTCTATCCTACTACCTAAAACCTACTAAGGTTTTCATCAATCATTAATTGAGCCTATATTTACTGAATGCTTAGCATGCGGCCAGCACTTTACTGACACTAAGGGCATCAAGATGTACCATACTCCCAATTTAAAACAAGACATACAACTTCTAAAGTGACTTTGACCACTGAACCCTTTTGTTCAACTTGTATCCTTCAAAGCAATATGCAAATGCTGCCTCCACTGTATGCAGGACATAGAAATTTAAATAATTGTTATCTTTCTAGGAGGTGCCTTGGGAAATCTCTATAGGTAAAATGACTTCAAATCAAAGCACAGGATAATGGAAAAGCTGTGGACTAATGGGTAGACTGAGGCAAGGTCTTATGAGCAGTGTGCAGATGAACACTGAGCACAGCAGATGGGAGTTAGCATGACTGGTTATCTCGGACCACAGCATCTTAGACTCTGGAAAGTGAAATTTGATTAGTGGACTGAGATCCATGCTGGAGGCTGTACAACCACAAAATGCAGGCTTTATTCTTACAAAATGACATGGAGAAAGTCATATTTTAAAAAGTATCTGGACTGTTATTTTACTACATCTTCCTCAGAAAGAAAACCTCTCGAATGTACTTGAAGAATAATAGGTGCTGATTCTATTTTCAACCAAGAGAAAAGGGTCAATAATTACTATTGAGACCAAAACATTACCATATAATGAAAGGCACCTGAAAACCAGACAGAAAATACACTGTGAAGATGCAGTACATTCTAATGTCCTTCTCATTGATAGAATTGATCGGGGGCATTAAAAAAGAATAAACTATGAAATCCAGCAGGAGCCAAACTCGATATTTTCAGTTCCTGGACAGCCAGCATAATGGAATGCTCAACTTCTTGAGTTGTGAGCATGAACTAACTGGGCCCAAACCCCAAGGCTTTATTTTCAACCAAAATATGTGTTGTGGTTGTATACTCAAAGATGTCTTCACAGTGTCAGAGGCCTAAGAAATTACACAGCTTTCTTTTTCTATTTTAGTCTTTCAACAAATATTTTCAAAACATGTAGTATATATCAAAGGTTGCACTGGGGGGCTCAGCACTGAATAAGCTACACATAGTCAGCATCTCTCTGAGGCCCATGTAATGAAACACTAATGCTACCATGGATGTACAGAAGACTAAGACTCATCTCCCTGAACTCATCTCCCCAACCATCTTCAGAGGCCAGAGCACTGTGACAGAAGGAATGGCTTCAGTGGTGTGCTTTTAGACATCAGAACTGAGTAGGATGCACTCACTTACCAGAGACATTAGTATTAAAAGAAAGCAGGAAATTTTTAACCTGCATTAAAACCAGCAACTGATGTTTTGTTACTATTCAGACTGTGATAACCATCACCAGCATTTAGTGTACCAGAATTAGTATGGTCCCAAAAGGTCAAAACATCGTACTTCTCATTTTTATATGTAGCACAACAAAAAAAAAAATCCAAAAGATCAATGATTTGTCTACAGTTCCAGGGACAGTCAGAGGCCCAAAGCATAGCTTTCAAGCTGCCTTTGACATGAGCCCTCTCCTCTTTCTAATGCAGTAGAAAGCACACCACTCTTCAAAGCAATGTAAAAGCTGGAGACTGATGCATGCCTAGGGTATTTAGCTGCACCATTCTTCTACTTAGAAGATCATCCGTCCCCTTTCACTGTATTCTTGTGGGGCTCAGGTGGTCCAGCCAAGCCTCCCTAGACTTTAGCCTTCTGAATCACAGGTGAAGGCATATTACACTAGCCTGGGCTGCTCAATCAGAAGGCGTCATCTTCTCTACACAAACTAGTTGGTAAAAGTCTGTCCATATGTCCCAAGATAAATTGTTTGACTTCCCCCCAACAATTTTACTAGGTTATCAAGAGAAAATAATTCTGTTCTAGAATTCTTGAATCATATGAACCTTTCAACTTTGGAGTTCATAGAGTGATGTTGTCTACAGCACTGGGATAGAACAAAACCTGCTTGGAGGTATTACTTGAAGGCGGGGAGGGAGGGCCAAAAAGTAAAGCAGAGCTTTTGATATGTCAGGACTAAGTCACTGCATGTGGCCATGCCTCAAATTTTTCTGGAAAATGAGCGATCAATTTTTTCATTCAGAGTGCATGTGGGGCTAACATCTCCTTTTAGAAACATACTACAAAGTACAATTTAAAAATTATGATAATCTTAATGACCCACAGCCTTTAAGATTTCCAGCAGGAACTATTATGTATCACCTAATTTTTTACTTACGGGATTTTGGAGAAAAGAAGAACATTATAGTAAGATCATGACTTCGGAGGTATACAGACCAAGGTTACATGTTAAATCCCAGCTCTGCCACTTACTGGCCATGTGACCCAAGGCATGTTGCAAAATCTTCATTTCTTATCTCATGAGGTTAAAGGCCAAGTAAGTGGAAACTATTACTGTTGATACTATTACTATTAATTATTTTGGTGGTGGTGGGAGTAATGATGTGTCTTAGTCCATCCAGGCTTGTGTTATTGAGTAAATATACTGGCTAGCTTATGATTGGTAGGAATTTATTTCTTACTGCTCTGGAGGCTCTAAGTTCAAGGTAAGCAGCATCTGATGTCTGATGAGAGCTCACTTATGATCCTTTGATGCCTTCTCACTGTATCTTCACATGGCAGAAGGATGAAGAAGCTCTCAGAGATCAGTTTTGTAACAGTGCTACTCCCCTTCTCTAAGCCAAAGACAACCCCACCCCCAATATCATCATATTGAGGCATAGACCTTCAACTGAATAGAGAATGTGAACATTCAGACCCTATCAGAGTGGTGGATACTAACTACATGAAGTTATTTTTCTGGGAATTCATGCTGCAAAATGAAATAACATAAATCTTTTTCTTTCAAGGAGGGACCGCACTGTTCAGGTTGGTGTGAGGTAAGGGTTATGCGCCACAATCACCCAGGAGTTCAGAAATGACAGAGTTGGTTATCAACTTCAGTGGTTGAGGGAGAGACCATCGCTTCAAAATTATATAGTGAATTAGATGAATTATGCCTCCTATTTTTGGCCAGAAATCATGCATGAACACAAATCAAAATATACATAATATAAGTTGGAACTCTATGTGGGTTTGATTACACAAACTAATATTCTCTAAATAATGAAAAATATCCATAATACAGATTGGAAGCAAAAGATACTGAACTGGTGAGCCAGCCAACTTCTCCATTCTATACATAGAAACTTCATCTCTTTAACCAAAAAAGCATGCCCAGGTCACCAAACTGCTTTCTGAAATATAAGAGCCAAAAATCACTTTGAAGCACCTTCAATTTGCTATTTCCCAATTGTGAAGCTTTGGAAGATTGAAGCTTCTCTGTCTTCACCCTGAAATGAGTAGGTAATAACAGCATGCGAAACTTTCCATAGCTTAGCCTCCATCTCAACTCCCGTCAGTTTGAGGACTGTATGATTTCCTATGGTCTCTATTACTGTCATTAGTTAATTTCCTAAACTGACTCAAACTCAACATCTTTATTGTAGTCATTAATTTTAAAAGACTCAATGGGCAGATTGTAGAAAGACAAATCATTTTTCTCATCATAGTTATCAAACTCCAAATTGTTTTCCTCTTAAGCAGGATGAGAAGTGAGAAAGGAAATTGTTCTCTTATTTCGATAGTGATATGGCTTCATTGGTGAGCATCTGATCAGCGTAGAGAGAAGTCTGACCCCCTTGGACCTCACATTCCAACTCCTACCCACATAGATAGGGCCACAGACTTTAAACAGAATTCCTAGCACCAGATTAGCATCTCTGCCCAAGGGATCATCGTGCTCTGATTTAACTTGCAACTTTTTTCTGAAACTGAAAACCCTGCTAGTGCTAAACTTTGAAGTGCTTACTCAACTTATTTCCACAGTTTAGTTTTAGAAGAATAAAGATGCTGCTACTTTTCTGGCTTTTCAGTCAGTAATATAGTCAGAAACCCAAAGCTTAGAGTTTTGTAGAGGGCAACCTATTGCTCTGATTTAATCCCACTTCACATATATGGAACTCTGTTGTAGAAAACCAGACCATCGAGCCATGGATTTAAATTCATTTTCTGAATCTTCTGAGGTTCTCTTTCCTTACTGACAAAGCTCAGAAAGCCGCTCATTCCCCACCCCCGCTCTTTGATAGCCTCTTGGCTCCCTGTTCTTCTGTCACCAGCTGGATTATAGTCCACTAACGGTGGTGGATTCCAAAGAGACAGAAGGCTATGTTCAATCCATTTGTTATTTTAATGACGACGAATCACCCCATAAGCCTTGTTAAATCCTCACTTAATCTAAAAAGAAGAAAAAATAGAAGCACAGAGACACTCAAGCAGGAACATGGCAATATCAACATCCATCAAAGCAAAAATAGTGGGATGGAAGGGGCCTAAAAAGGTGGTCTCAGGAGGAACCTGAACATCTCAGCATGAACCACTCCTTTCCATTCAGCTCCATTGTGCAGAAGTTTCCTTGCTATTTAACCCTCATGGTATCAAAAACAGAAAACCTTGCACTTTCATTTTCAAGTTTTAGAATATAAATAGCTAGAAAAGCATTAATACAGGGTGTATAATCAAAACAGTGTAGCACAAATAAGTGAAAAATTCCTGTGGAGATCATAGAGATCGTTTACTAACAAAGCCCCTCATTTTACAGATGTGCAAGGTGAAGGCCAGGGCAGAGCAGGAAGCGAGGATATTTTCCACGAGCCTTTTACAGTAGCTTTAATATCATCTGAAGTATAGTTAACCAATATTCTCTGTTCTAGCCTCAGCTCTGTCACTTATTGGTTGCATAATCCTAGAAAACTTGTCAAATTCTCTCCATGCTTTGTTCCTCTGTCTGCAAAGCAGGGATGCTAATTTTGCCTTATTCATGATGATGTTGGCAGGCTTAAATGAGTCATGCACATGAGCTGGTCATACAGAAAGCACCTGAAGGGCCGGCCAGGTAGCCCAGCAGACTAAAGCACCTGCGTAGGCACAGCGCAGTGGCCAGGGTTTGATCCTCGGCGTGCCGTGCTGGCCCCACACCGGGAGCACACTGAGATGGCAATCGAGACTGGGTGTGGTGGTGCGCGCCTGTAATCCCAGCGCTTGGGAGGCTGAGAACAGGAGGATCACTACGAGTCTGATTTATATAGTGAGACCTTGTAAACCCTATAGGCCCTGTCCTAAATATTAAAAAAAAAAAAAAAAAGCACCTCAAAAATGAAAGGCATCACTATTATTCTCTATGGCATAATATTTTAGTGTAATGACCCTGGGGAAATAAGTGAATCTGATGATTCCTCAAATCCCATTTCTCAACCTTTCTCTTTTTAATTTCGTGAATGCTTCTTTGACAGATAATAGTGTAGAGTCAGAAGACCCAGACTTCAACCTTGGCTTTGTCATGCCTTTTGTTGGGGACACTGGGCAAGTCAGCTTACCAGCGTAGTTTGGGGTGTCCTCATCCAGATGACAAGAAATAAGATCAAGAGTTTTCTACAATCCTTACCATCTCTCTCTCTCCACTTCACAGTCACTTTCAGAACTACTCTGAAAACTCCAAGTAACCCCCACTGACTGGATAAAGCCTGGGCCTGCTGCAAAAGCCTACCTGGCTCAACTCTGTCCTTGCCAATTTGGCAACCATCTTCAAACTACCTCATTAGTCCCCCCACCCGCAGCAGCTTCTAACCCACTTTTGAGGAGCTCTACTCATTGATGTGTGGGAAGAGAAACTACTAAAGAGGCCTGTGGTGGTTCCACCAGAACATTTTCACTTTCAAATCCTTTTTTTTTTTTTTCACTAAATAGATGTCCTCCAAAGAAACAAAACTCTGGGCATGAGGTTCACAGCAGTCAAGTCTATTGGATAGTGCCTGAGACCCTCATTTCCCACTTTTAAGTATGTATAGAAGGCCTCTTGGATACAAGGGCTTGATCTAAGAGCTTTTCCTGGATCCACTCATTATATCCTCTTTGCAATCCTGAGTCACATGTGCTTTATCATGTATATTTTACTAATGAGGAAAGAGAGGCATAACCCTGCCAAGATCTGGTTTATAATTTTCCTTCAATTTTTAACTAAGATTTAACCTTCTGACCATACTGATACCATATGAGTTTGGGGGATTTTGTTTGCTTATTTCGCATTATTTTGAGTCAGGCTTTCCCCGAATGCAACTGAGGGTGGACTTGAATTTACTGTGTATCCCAGGGTTGAGCATGATGTTGACAAGAACATTTGCTTATTTTTAACCTGAATTTTCTTACTCCATTGCAGGTATTAATGGAGCCTTCTTCAATCTATTTAGCAAATACATAAAGTCATTAAGTACTACTGAAAACTCTCAACAGGAATATCGATTTTTCCTATCGTTCTTCCCAACATGGGAATTACTGACTTACACATGAGTATTTAGACTTACACGTGTTGAAATAAATTGACCTGGCATGTTCTGCTGAATGCAATTGGAGTGATTTTTCATTGCTCAGCTTTACAATCTCAGATGAAATTATACAGTTGGTGAGGAGAAACAAGGAAACAGATGTCACTGTTGCCAGTAACGTGAGACACCGGGTGCAAAGACTCTATTCCCCCTGAATATCTCTTTTTATTTTTTTTTTAATTTTTATTTATTTATTTTTTCTTGTTTCAGAACATTTATCCATTCACTCATTTTTTTATGGCCGGCTCAGCCCGCCCCGATGGCAGGGCTGGCACAGCATGTGGTGCCGGGGATCGAACCGCGGTCCCTGAAGCCGCCCAAGCTTTTCCAGGCAGGCGCTTTAGACCACTGAGCCATCCCGCCGGG
>PVJA010000377.1:73442-180676 GCA_004027025.1 Myocastor coypus | reverse complement strand
CCATCCCGCCAGGCCCCTAAAACAAGTGTTAAGAGACACAAAATATTAAGTAAACACTAATCCAATTGTAATGGGGGACCTTAATACCTTTCTGTCACAAATAAGTACATCAACTAGACAAAGAATCAACAAAGACAACAAAAATATCAATATTTCTACAGTGTTCCACTCCACAACATCATAATGCACATTCTTCTCAGTTGCATATGAGTCATTATCCAAATAGACCACATGCTAGCTCATACAACAGACTTCTGTAAATGCACAGAAATTGAGATTATTCCACTTACATTATCATATTGCTATGAAACTACAAATTAATGGCAAAAGAAATCACAAAAACTTCACAAACACATGAAAATTAAATGACACCCTTCTGAATAACCAATGGTCATAGATGAAATTAAAGAAGAAATTAGACAGCTTCTACAATCATATGAAAATGGTTATATAACCAGTACTTATGGGACACAGTAGAAGTTGTTCCTACAAGGGAAACATATAGTGGTGAATTCCTATATCAGAAAAACAGTGAGCTCAGATAAACGACCTAATGTTGCACCCTAAGTTTCTAGAAAAAGAAGAGCAAACTGAGACCAAAGCTCATATGAGGGTAGAATTTACAGAGATCAGAACAGAAAAAATGCTATGGAGGCTAAAAAACAAAACAACCCCTGCCCCCCCCCCAAAAAAAAAACAGTACAAAGAATCAATGAATTGAAGAGTTGGTTCTTTGAAAAGTTAAATAGAATCTACAAACTATTAGCCAAACATAAAAGAAAAAAAGAAAGAAAGAAAGGACAGAAGAGAAAGCTAGAGAAAGAACACAAATCCATGGAATTAGGACTGGGAAGAGTGAATCATAACAAGTCCTGAAGAAATCCGGATCATCATACACATTTTAAGAATTTGTATTCCTTTTTTTTTTTTGTCTCTGACTTTTTGAGACAGGGTCTCACTATGCAGTTGAGAACTTGTGTTCTAAGAAGATGAAAAATGCAGAAAAAATGGACAGATTACTAGATATCTACAAATTACCAAAGCTAAATCAAGAAGATACAAAAATTCTAAATAAATCAATATTGGTGAATGAAATTGAAAATGTAATTGAAAACCTACAACAAAGAAAAGCCCAGGTTCTGACAGATTCACTGCTGAATTGTGTAAGAAACTTAGAGAAGAGTTAAAACTACTAATTCTCAAACCCCTTAAAGAAATTAAAAGGAAACAATACTTCCAAATTCATTCCTAGAAGCAAACATTACTCCAATACTAAAATCAGAGAAGGTCCTAACTAAGAAAGAGACCCTAGTAAGAAAGAGAACTACAGATAAATTCCTCTAATGAACATAGATGTAAAATTTTTCAATAAGATGCTGACAAACAGTGCATCAAGTCATCTAGATGATTATACATCATGATCAAGTAGTATTCATCCCAGGGATGCAGGGATGGTTCCACGTATGCAAATCAACAAACATAATACATCATATTAACAGAGCTAAGGACAAAACCCATATGATCATTTCAATAGATACATACCTGAGGATCACTGGAACAAATTAGAAGATGCAACTTCAAATACCCTCCCTGGAAGAAAGAAACCACTACTCTGGTGACAATAATATTCAATGTCTAAATGATTGTTACTTTCCTTTTAAATAAATGTTGCTGAAAAAAACTAGACTCATGTTTCTCATCATGCACTAATCTAAAATCAAAATAAATCAAAGATATAAATATTAAAACAGAAACACTAAATCTTCTGGAAAACAGAATAGATAGAACTCTTAAAAAGACACTGGTGTAGGCAAAGACTTTATGAACAAAACCCTGGCCACACAGGAAATATCACAATGAATCAACAAAAGAAACCACCAGCAGAGTGAGGAGTCAACTCACAGTGTGGGCAAAAAAATTTTGTCAGCTGTTCTTCAGAAAAATGATTAGTATCCAGAATATTTGAGGAACCAGAAAAAAAAAAAAAAAAAAAAAAACAACCCAAAAACAGACTTCCCAACTTTAAGTAGCCAATCTAAAAATAGGCATCTGAAATGAAGCAATCCAGCTCAGGTGCGGTAGAAATGACAACTAAATATATGAAAAAAAATGTTCAACATCACTCTTGTTTTGAGAGGTACAAATTAAAAAAATTAATGCTGAGATGTCATCTCCAGAAAGAATGGCCATTATCAAGAAATCAGCAAAGAAAAAATGCTGGCAGGCCTGTGGGGAAAAAGGAACTCTTCACTGTGCAAATCAGTGTGGAGACTCCTCAGAATTCAGTGAAGACTCAGGACATAAGAGAACCTGTGTTGTAACATTCTATAACTCAGTGGTGTCCCAAATTTTCTGGTCAAGGAGATAATGGGACCTCCGAGGAAAGGGATAAATGAAATATAGTGTGTCTACGGAGAGTCACCTAGAGAAAAAATATTCTCTCAGGCTTTCACAGAAAGCAAACTGGTCAAGCAACGGCGTGACTTGTCCCGATGCCTGATACTGACAACAGTTCTACAAAGCACTGCACCAAAGTTAATCCTGAGGGGATTTGACCTTGAAAGACACAAAAGATGAATGTTTTGTTATACAGGTCTTGCTTTAACTTGCCCTTGATCACCCAGCAGAAAAGTTTAATTATGAGGCATAAAACACAGAGCTAGATTAGTATGATGATCTGTAAGAGGCTTAAATCAACAGCCTCCAACATTGCCAATTTCACCGGTAACCCACTGCAATTATGGAACATTGGACTATGTATACAACTACTTCCTCTCAGTTCAAAGAGAAGAAATGTTTTCTTTCCTTACCAATATCGATTAGAAAATTTATCATGTCTACACCCTGTGCTCTGTATAATTACCATGAGGACAACAATATGTAATGTATCAATTATTGTGAATGTACTACTAATGTGTTTTGAAACTATCATATTGTAATTTATTCTTAAAAGTAATAAATAAATAAATAAATAAATAAATAAATAAGAAAACTAAAATTAGAGGTCCCATTTGACCCAGCTATTCACCCTCTTGGTATCTTCCCAAAAGAATAAAAGCATCATGCCACAGCGATATATGCACACCCATGTTTGTAGTGGCACAGTTTGTAACAGTCAAGTTTTGGAATCAAAACCCCTTTTGCTTAGTTTGGACAGCAGTAATAGGGAAGGAACTTGAGCCCTTTGACAGAGAGCTTAGCCTGGGTGAGAAGACTGGAGAAGAAAGTGTCCTCATGGGGATAGTTGGAGAACATTAGTGAACGTAATTGCAAAGTAGCTGAAGGTTCTCCGAGGGTGTTGGGATGGGAGATGAGAGCAGCTTTGCGTCAGCCTCAGAGGCTAGGTGACCAATGGGAAGCTATTGTAAAGAGGCAGTTGAAGCAGGGATCATTCATGTGAAGAATATTCTATAACAAGGTCTGAGTTTCAGTGTAGCCTTCCTTTTGTAATAGCTATTGTGTTTTTTGTACCTCAGTTTTGATTTTTGTTCTTCTCATTTCATTACTATTATGCACTAGTGATTTGGTCCTAACAGGGCTGCTTGCTCTGCTCTTATTTCTTCAATATAATTTGCATGAATGGTTACCAATGGCTTGGGAAGATCAAATGAGAAAACAGATGGAAAAATATGGGGGTGGGGAGCAGCCATAAGAATTGAGGAGTTTGGGGCTGGGGAGATAGCTCCGAGGCACAAGTGCCTGCTGGGCAAGTGCAAGGTCGTGAGTTTGAACCCTGGTCCCACAAAAAAAAAAGAATTGAGGAGTTTAAGAAGCATTATTATTATTATTATTATTATTATTATTATTATTATTATTATTTTGAAAAGAATCTTTCTATATAGTTCAGGCTGGCCTGGAACTCACTAAGCAGCGTGGGCTGGTCTTGAACTAGTAGCAATCTTCCTGCTTCTGCCTCCTGAGTACTGAGATCACAAGCATGCACCACCACACCCAGCATAAGCAGAATTCTTAATCATAGCCAGAAATCTAAAGCACTGTCACAATAAGGTTTAACAGGATCTTCATATTAGAATCATCTGGGGAATAAGTCTTAAAAATATTTCTGAGTATGGTAATATATGCCTCTAATTCCAGGATTCTAGGAAGCAGCAGGATTGCAAATTCTCACCCAGCCTGGGTAACTTAATCACTTAAGTAGACCTTATCTCAAAATTTCAAGATTTTTTATTTATTTATTTATTTATTTGTCTTTTTGAGACAGGGTCTCGCTATGCAGTTCAGGCTGGCCTTGAGCTCACTTTTGTAGGCCAGGCTGGTCTTGAACTCGCATTGATCCTCCTGCCTCAGCCTCCTGAGTTCTGGGATTACAGGTGTGTGCCACCACGCCCGGCTTCAAGATTTTTTTTTTTAAGAATGGGCTGGGGATGTAGTTTAGCACAAAGCTGTGATTTCAGTCCCACACCAAACTAAACAAACAAGCAGACAAATATAAAAATAAAAGCTAAAAAATATACATACACAGAATATAGAGAGAGATGCTAGGTTTCCAAGAGATTTTCTAAACCAACATCACTGAACCTGAGTTCAAAACCTGTTTTTTGTTCTGTCTTTATTTTTCAGATTCTATGGATGCTTATAATATAAATTCCTGGTTAAGAGATACTCATTTAAGTGATATACTAGAAATTATAGATATATCTGAGGATAAATAAGAATACTTATATAAAGTGAGCAGAAAGATTTTCTAGGGTCTTATTGGTCTAGGAGGAGGAATGTATTCTCATTATAGGAAGCAGCACATTGAATCTGGCGTTTACCTTCAGAAATCGATTTCAGTAGCTATTCCCATTTATTCTTTATTTTCTCTTCCGTGAAGCAAAGCAAAATGAAACAAAATTGATCACTGTCTTCATTTCTTATTGTTTATATACCGTGCCTTCACTATATGACCACTTTGGACTCTCAAAAAGAATGTTCATGTTCTAGGTGAAACTAAATAAAGTACAGTAAGCCCCTGATTTCTGAGCATTTCAGTTGAACTTTCACAGATGTGAAAGGACCTCACATTATGAACATCTGTAGATGCAAAGAAACTGTGGAAGTAACGCATACGTCCGCTGGACATTGTCACAGGGGAGCTGCTGTGTTCTCATGCACAGTGCAATAGGCACAGGAAAGCAGTGTTCAGCCAGAGCCCAGGATGTAGGGAAGCAAGAGCAGTGGTGATGTGTCAAAGGAGGGTAAGACTCACTTTGTCTGACCTATCAATGAAACTGACTCATGAACTTCTCCTGGAAAAGGACTTGCTAATAAGTCAGGGACTTACTGTCATGCTTCTGGCATATGCAAGCCAGTATATTTAATGTAGTGTGGAATTTGTAGTAGAAACCCAGTACAGTTTTTCACCATTTTGTAAGGTCTCAATTTTTGAGAGACAATCATCATTCCTTTTGCCTTTCTTCACAGATATTTGTTTTCTAAGATAATATCCTTTTTTTGTTAGTTAGTGTACTTGCTGTTTTATTTAGGAAATTCTTCCTTGTATCAAGGTCGTATTCAGCTACATTTCCTTCTGAAAGTTATGATTCCTTTAAAAATTATTCTTGGTACCATTTTTCAAATTCTGATTTGTTGTTAGTCCTACTGTATGCCCAAAGTGTAGAAAGTTCCTGTCCAACATAGAGAAGGGGTTTTTGTAGCTTGTGCTAGAGTCTAGATAAAAAGAACCTCAATGCAAAATCAAATAAAGTAGGAATGTACAAAGAGATTTAAACACCTACAAAATGTGTTCAAGGGAGATAGTGTAATAGCATAAGCTAATGGAAATAGGCATTATCTTAAAGTTCTTGTATTTTCTCCCATGCCAAGATAAGGCCTTAGCTTATGTAGCTAAGTGTATCACATATTTGTCAAAGGTCTAGCAGGGATATGCTTATCATATGTCTAGGGCCTTGAAGATGTCCTTCAGCGAAAGTCACTTCACAGCTCCATGTCATCTAATATAAACAAACCACTTGAAAGGGAGAAATCTCTTGATGAAATTCCTGAAAGGTGTTCCTGAAGCTAAAGCCTGCCCTTGCCTCTCGCACCCCCTGTTCCCTTGGCTCCTTGAACTGGGTGCTGGATTTTGAGCTCCAGCTCTTACCTCATTGCTCTGTGAACATTTATCCTCTACTGTCTTCCACCTGCGCCTTGTACACTATGCTCTAGCCCATCAGAACCAGGAGGCCACCGCATGGGATCTCCAGCCAAGGCCCCTCAAACTGATGAGAATAAGCTTCCAGCCACAACTTTGCAGCTCCTATCTGCTGGAGACTACTGCCCATAGTGGTAAAGTCAGGCCTTTATGATACTCTCCTGTTACTCCTGTAGTCTGATCGATAATTGTCCTAACAGAGGAGGAATAAATGGTTTGTTTTCAAAGCCGTGGCTTGTGGTCAGCTCACCTTTGTGAGTGGGCCTATATTCACCTCTGTTACCACCTCATAACTCAGAGTTGGGTAGAACCAAGAGATGATATTTTTCTCTTCCCTAGCAATAGTTTTTTTTTTTTTTCCTGCTGTCTACTCTAAGAAGCATCACTACAACCCTTCGCAGGTTATGATGTAGCCCTGGATGTGAGGATGAATCCACAGAACTGATTTCACTGCCTTGTGTGTGTGTGTGTGTGTGTGTGTGTGTGTGTGTGTGTGTGTGTCGGAGGGGGTCCTTTCCTCCCTACTACACTAGGTTCTTTCTTCCCAAGTTTGCCTCATCAGCAAAAAGGCCCAACTTCTCACTCTCTCTACTTCCAGATTCTAGCCCAGGAACTGGATGCTCTGACATCTCAGATACAACCTTCAATCCCTGGCTCCATCTGTACCAGGCTGTGAGCTCCTAAGTAGTTAGCATTCTAGAGCAAGGCAAGATTTCTAGCTTGGAAATTATCAGGCTGGGTGCATCTCACCTGTCACCAGACACCCTGCCACAGCCTAGGTCCTGGCCACTGTAGAAGCCATGGAAGCTTAGGTTCAAGAATTGTGTGTCTGAAGTACAAAGAAAACGAGAAAGGATGGGCAAGAAGAGACAAGAGGATGGAGTTCTTGCAATAGAGATGTGGCCAAGGGAATAAGAGTGAGGTGTGAGCAAAAGGGGAAGGGAACATGAGAGGAATAAAGATATCCCATGTACAGGAACCTAATAACCAAAGTGAATATAACCACTTTATGTCTTAATATGAGCTAAGACAAATAATATCAACAAGTATAACAAAGGCAGAGGAGGAGAGAGAAGGGATGGAAGGGGAAGGGAATTACTTTATTTTATTTTATTTTTTGGTGGGACCAGGGCTCAAACTCACGACCTTGCACTTTCCAGGAAGGCACTTGTGCCACGGAGCTATCCTCCCAAGCCCCGGAAAGGGAATTAAAAAAAAAAGAAATAAGCTGTAATATGCACATGTGGCCATTCCCCAGGATGATTGCAAACTGCCTGAACTGCAAACATGTGCAAAGAAAGAAAGAAAACAGAAAGAGAAGGAAAGAAAGAATTCTTTGCCATCCATGCTTTGAGTGGCAGTTCTCTGTGAGCCTCATGACACGTTCCATCACGTGCAGGCTGCAGTTCTATTCTCAGCAGAAGGACTTGATCACGTAGGAGTAGCTCTGTTATACCGTGGGGCATCCTCCAGTGGCATGGCATGCCCTGGATTTCGGGGCTGGCACAGCATGCAGTACGAGGAATTGAGGCCGGGTCCTTACACTTGCCAAGCAGGTGCTTAGACTGCTGAGCTATCTCCCCAGTGTTAAGAAAGTTTCCCTTTTGCTTTTGAAGGATAATATGACAGGCTTCAAGTTTGTAGCCATTTTCCCCCTAAGTATACTTGCATGAATTCTAGGCAGAGACAGAAGGAATTCTCCTCTGTTACTCTGCAGGTAGAGTGATCGTCTGTACCTTCTGCATGGGTTTTACCTTTGATCTTTTGTGGCTTGAAAGTGATACAGATATATAAAGTTTTTTGGAGGCATTTATTCTTCTTGGTGTTGTTTGAGCTTCCTGGATGTGTAGTTTGGTGTCTGTTATAGTTTGTGTCTAGATGTCTCCTGAAGCCTCATGCAATCAATAGAGTAGACTTGTAGGTTGTGATTGATTTGGTGTCCAGTGCTGAGATTATGCCCTGGGGCTGGTAGCCTGCATGCAAAGGGAGGAAAAGAGGCTTGCTCCCCATGGCTCCACCCTTTTTGCTCTTGTTGCTTTTACTGTTTTTTACCACCACACACTGTTACCCTCTGCCTTGTGCCACTTTGCCTTTGAGATAGCTGATTATGGACTGAAACCTCTGTGAACTATGAGCTAAATAAATCTGCTTCTCTTTAATTTAGGGTGTTGGGTATTTTGTCTCAACAATGAGAAAAAAGTAACCAAGACAATATCTAACATTAATTTATTTTTATTTTTTATATATTAAGGCCCCATCAAAGGGGGGTCTGGCACAGCATGTGGTGCCAGAGATTGGACTGTGGTCCTTGTGGTTGCCTAAGCTTGCCTAAATAGGCACTTCAGATCGCTGAACCATCTTGCTGGCCCTCTAACATTAATTTAGAAAATTGCTTGAAATATTTTTTTCATTTTTTCTGTCTTCTCAATTTGGTATTTCACTATATGTATATATGTATACCTGTGTACTTGCCCCTAGCTCTTGGGTATTGTTTCTTTTCTTTCTCTATTTTTTGCTTTCTTTGATTTTTTGGCTTTGGCACTTTCTACTGATGTATCTCAAATTCAGGGATTTTTTTCTATCCATGTCTAGTCTACTAATAAGTTAGTCAAAGGCCTTCTTCATTTCTATTGACAGTGATTTTGTGAATTTCTACTAAGACTTTTAGGATTTCTATCTCTCTGCTTACCTTGTCCTTCTGTTCTTGCATTGTAGTGGCTATTTGACCTATTAGAAGTTCATGTGAATCATAGCTATTTTACATTCTCTCTCTCTTTTTTTTGACAATTGCAACATCCTATCACATGTGGTTTTGGATATTTGCTCTGTCTTTCAAACTATTGTATAACTTTTTTTTAATGATTTCTCTTGATCTCCAAACATGATGTATTATATAAAAAGAGCTGTGGTAAGTAGCCCTTTAGTAATGTGATGATGAGGTGGAAAGGGGTGGAAAGCATACTTTGGTCTTAGGATGAGGTCTCAGGGTTGGTAGCCCCTGGACTACAAATTTCACAAGTGTCACTTAGCATTTTCCTGCCATCAAAGTGAGTCAGGATTTCTAGATTTCCAGGTGTCTTCTTCTCCCCTGGGACCAGTTCAGTGCTAATGAAACATGAGCAGGGCTCTAGTGGTCAGTTTTCCTAAGGACAAATCTTGTTAGGAGGGCTCTGCCATTCTTCAGGATGGGCTAGTGCCCTTTCTCAGCATGTGGGAATTTTTACAGTATTTACTGCAAGAGTCTGGTTGAAACCCAGAGATGAGCTCTCAGTGACTGGGTCCCTGGTGATTTTAGCTGTCATACTTGTGCACGCCAACCCTCTACAGCTTGTGTATTAAAGCTCAGGGCTTCCTACCTCAGCATTGGTTCTGGCAGGGGTTTCTGCCCTGGCGAGTTGTTCTCTGTATCTGTCTGTTTATCTCTCTCCCTGTCAATTTTGGGACAAAAGTTTACCCTGTGTCTTAATTGCTCCTCTCTTTTGCTGGGACAAATACCCGACACCCAAAATTAAAGAAGAAAAGGTTTATTTAACTCACCGTTATTGGAGGTTTCAATCCATGTTGGGCTTGCCCAAGGCTGAGTGGAACAGGGCAGAAAGTATCCAGCACATGGCAGCAGAACAGCAACAATATGGTGACAGAGGCAACGGACCAACCAGGGCAGCAGAGAATAACAGAGAGTCTGTCTCTCTGTCGCTCGTTATGTTACAGTAAGGCTCTCTGCCTCAGCCTATTCACCTCAGGCCACACCCATAATCCCAGCAGTACTCAGACCCATAATCTCATCAGTACTAAAACACATAATTGTGGTGGCGCACGCCTGTAATCCCAGCACTCGGGAGGCTGAGGCAGGAGGATTGGTGCGAGTTCGAGAGCAGCCTGGGCTACAAAAGTGAGCTCAAGGCCAGCCTGAACTCCATAGCGAGACCCTGTCTCAAAAAGACAAAAAGAAAAAAAAAATAAAAATAAATAAATAAAACACATAATCCCAATAGATCATGAGTTAGTTTCAAACTCTAGAAGTCCCTGCCCCATGATTGCATGAGGCTTTGTGGGGACAACTAGACATAAACTGTAACAATCTGTCACACCACTTCTCTGGTAGGTCTAAGAGAAGATGGTTTTTCAAAGCATTCAGTTTTTCACTTGATCAGAATGATGATTTGCAAGCTCTCATATGTGGAACATGAAACCAGAACTCCCTAGCTGCATTTCAAATTTCATCTTTTTAGTGTTTCATCTGTTTTTGCTGTGTGTTTACATGCCCAAAGTATGAACATACAATGTCAACTTTACTGTTATACCATTTATATTTTTTCTCTATAACTTTTGGACATTTCAATTTCCCCATAATTTTAACCTACTGCTCCCCCAAAGATTCTTTGCTGCCGGGCATGGTGGCTCACGTCTGTAATCCCAGCACTTGGGAGGCTGAGGCAGGAGGATCGCTGCGAGTTCGAGACCAGCCTGGGCTACAAAAGTGAGCTCAAAGCCAGCCTGAACTGCATAGTGAGACCCTGTCTCAAAAAGCCAAAAAAAAAAAAAAAGATTCTTTGCTATCATATTTTCAAAGTTCAGTTATTCCTGTGAGTTCCTGTTTCCATAATGATTTCTTAAGTATGTTATTCCCCATCCTGAAATTAGGAACATTTCCAAAATGTTCAGAATGCACTTGTTATTCTCTAAAGAAACAAACTTAAATACAAAATGCCACGTTATCTCATGCCTTCTAAACTGTGAGACAGAAATAACTGGGGAGATGGGCAGGAAGATGGAAGTCAGAGCCCAGCCTGCAGCAACATACAAAGAATCTGTCTCATTTTAAAAAGGATAGGGTTGTGGTGGGGGAGTCGTGCTGATGGAGGTGCAGCCCAGTGCAAAGGGCCTGGGATCAGTCACATCCTATCATACTACTAAATGAGATCACTTAAAAATAACACCTTGAACAACTTTGTATATCAGACATCTAGCAAAATTTGATCCCTCTATTATCCTGCCCCACTGAATCCTATATCCTCAAAAAATGGTCTTCCTCTGAGGCTATCTCCTTAATATTTCTTTTGGAAATTTTTCTTATTTTACAACCCCCAGCCACCTCACACTGTACATCATAATCCTTTGTATAATTTCCACTGTTCTTTACTGAGTACTCTCTCTCTCTCTCTCTCTCTCTCTCTCTCTCTCTCTCTCTCTCTCTCTCTCTCTCTCTCTTTCTCTCTCTGTCTGTCTCTCTCTCCTGTATTTAGGACAGAATCTACAGTATTGACAGGGTCTCACTATGTAGATTGGACTTGTAGTGATTGTCTTGTTTTTAGCCTCCCAAGTGCTGGGATTACAGCACGTGCCACCATGCCCAGTTGTCTCAGTGTGCCCTGGGTTCGAACTCTGGTCGCTGTGCTCTGCCTAAGCAGGTTGCTTTAGTCTGCTGAGCCATCAGACTGGCCCCTGAGTACTTTTTCTTTTAAACCAAAGCTCTTTTCAATTCTCATCTGTTTTCCTCACTGAAATATGAAAAGGCTCAGAGACTATACATGAACTGTTGGGGGACTCATTCTTGCAGAAAGCATTACCTATTATCTGCCTCTAGGCCTTACTACTCCATTGTGGATCCTAGAAGTTGTATGTCAGTGAACTCCATATTCCTTGGCCAAAAATGTGGAAATAAGTATTACTAGAATAAGTCAGTTGTATCTAACTTCTAGTAATAGTTTCACAACTTTTCATCTAGTCTCACCTCTCTTCGCTTTTGTTCTTCATCTGATACATCTCCCATGCCGTGGTATAAATACAATTTTTTCGCTACTCTGTTTTCACAGATACTTGTATATTTCCTTTCAGCATTTTTCTGTGTTTGCATACTGCTTTATGAACCCTCGCTGGAGCTTTCTTAAGTGCCCTGAAAACTTGCTGTTTCATGTCTTGTTGCAAGAGTGAAATCATATGTTTCACTGTAATGGGCTGAGCCTTCAAACAAGTGCCTCTTTCATCTTGATCTATGTTTTGCATGTTCTTCTTTGTGAGCAGGCTCATGTTCCTTCCTCCTTGTGTTCCTTCATTTTTTTCTCCTTTGCCTCATATGCAGGTGGAAATGCTGGTCACGTGAGTAGACGAACCTAATTAATCATCTTCGTACTGTGAGTGCAACGCCTGACATACACAATTTGAAAGGAAAAATATTTATTCTGGCTCACAGTTTTAGAGGTTCAAGACACAGTCAGCTGGCTTCAAGGCAGGAGCTTCCTGAGAGAAGAGCATGACAGGGAAGAGCTTCCCCACTCACAGCATCTGGGAGTCAGAAGGGCCTGAAGAACCAAAGGAGGCTCCAGTGACCCACTATAGTTTCAAGGTCATGCTCCCACAAAACCCTGAGATACACTCAGACATGTGCTTTCCATCTCCTAGATGTCTCTCAAACCAGTAAAGATTAACCACTGCAGCTGGGGAGATGTCTCAGTGGTCTAAGTACCTACTTGGCAAGCATAAGGATCTGAGTTCAATCTCCACTACTGCACACTGTTCCTGTCCTGGAACCCTGGGCTCCTTGTGCCACTTTGCAACCCGGCATGGTGGTGCACGCCTGTAATCCCAGCACGGGGGAGGTTGAGACAGAAGGATCACTACAGGTCTGAACTACATAATGAGACTTTGAATCAAATGAACAAATAAAATTCATCCGCATCTCCACATTACTAATTCCCTTCCAGGGACTCGGGTTGTCCCTCCTATTCTTCTCTTTCCTCCTAATTATCTGAGGACCAGTCTCCTATCTGAGCTAAGGACCTTCAGTGTTCACCCACTGTATATTATTTTGCCACAACAATGAACATTTAGATTTTAGCCAACATAAATAAAACTCAACTCTGATGGACTTTAGCAATGAAAGTGATTTATGTGCCAAAAACAAACAAACAAAAAAAACCTTGACAAGTCCAAGGTAGGCTGGTAGGCTATTTTTGGTTGGTTTATTTTAGTAGTTCAACTATGTCACCAAAGACTTGAATTCTTTCTTTTTCCCTTTAAAACCAATCTTATTGGTATAATATATATTGATCCCATTCATTACAGGGAATCTGTACCTGTGTGTAATATATCTTGATTTTTCTTTTTTGAAACCTGAATTATTTATTAGCCTGTTCTGTTTTTAGTCCTAATATCTTCATTCCCAACCTGGTCTCTTCAGGGTAGCAACATGAATCCAGAAATACAGATTCTGTGTCTATGTACCATCTCCAAGGAGGAGACAGGTCCTATTTTCTGGCTTTCTCTAAGAAGTGAGAAAGTTCCTTCTCTAGAAACCCCTGTAAACTTAGTGACAAAGTTAGGCTGGACATTATATATGGACCTTTATTTGTGACCCAAAAGTAACCAATTGGCTTTAGTCTGGATCACATGGGCCAGGGACTGGGAAAAGAGGGATGGGATAACCTGGTGGGCTGAAGTCAGAGACCACTCCCTGAGATGGAAGAGGAAGACATCCTACCAAAAGCCTGGAAACTGAGGAAGGAAGGCACTGGAAATGTATGCAGACTAGGCAACTTAAAAATGCTCACCAGCCGGGCATGGTGGCACATGCCTGTAATCCCAGCACTTGGGAGGCTGACGCAGGAGGATCGATGTGAGTTCGAAACCAGTGAGCTCAAGGCCAGCCTGAACTGCATAGTGAGACCCTGTCTCAAAAAGACAAAAAAAAAAAAAAAAAAAAAATGCTCACCACGTTTCTACATGATGACCTCAAACATTCTAATAAAACACCATGTCTAACTTTATTGCCCTGTTTCTGTAGCCTAGAGCCCTAAATACCTGCTTTGCCACCTGCTTTCAGAAATAAGGTTTTAATGAAACACAGCTATGATGATTTTAAAAAAAGTATTATCTATGGCTTACTTCACAGTATGATGAAAGAGCTGAGTAGCCATGTTCTACAAAATTTAAACTATTTGCTATTTGGCCTTTTCCAAAAGAGTTTGCTGACTTCTGGTCTAGAAAATTACATCTAAACTCATCCTGGATTTCAAAGTTCCCTGCCATTTGTCTTCACTATGCCAACCTAACTTTATTAACATTCTTTATATAGGTGCTCTAATCTGATAAGGTTAGCTTATTCATCTGTCCTAACTATTGGACATTCACTGCCCACATTTCTTTCATTCATGCTCTAGCTAACCTGAATGGTGACCTTCAATCTCATTTATCTTCAAAGATCTATATTAAGTTCAAAGACAAGTTACGTGGATAATACCTTTTTTGTTATCTTTAAAAGAGCCTTCTTTCCTATTTTCTTGCCTCTATCGCACTCTGAGGGCTTTTGAGTCTGCGCATATTGTGTAATACATCACATGTGTATGCTGCAGTTTACATATGATAAGTCCTTTGAGGCTTATTTGTCAGGGCCTTGCTCCCCAGGGTGGAGCTAGGAAATTATAAAATCATGAGGTCTCTAACCTCATCAAAAGATTGATTCACTAGTAATTATTAATATATAACTCATAGCTCAGTAGGATTATTAGGAGGTGGGGCCTGATGAGTAAGTCAGGGAGCGCGGCTTTGAAGTGGTTGTTCTGTCCCTGGGTGAACAAGTTTCCTCTGCCCCAGTCTTCTGCCATGATGCTCTCTGCCTTATCACAGCTAGCTGACTATGGACTGAAACTTCTGGAACCATAACCCACAACAAATCCTTCCTCTTTTGAATTGTTTATGTCAGATATTTCGCCATAATAATGGAAAACTGACTAATGTGGTATATACCTTATCAAATTAAATGAGTCATTAATAAAATAATTTTGTTTTGTATTCCTTAGCAGAATTTTGATAATGGTGGACCAGGAAATGGGACATAACTAACATTTTACTCCCACTGTCAAACTCTACCTTGCACATATTCAGAATTAGTCCACTTCTCTACAAATCTACAAAGTGATCTGAGCTCTACTTACTATCACCTAACCTAAGACTACAGTCCACCAGGATCCTTATGCCTTGATCTCTCCCTTTTCTGTACCCAGCATCTGACTCTCTTACATGTATAAGTCACGTAATGCTACTCTGCTACTTAATGTCTTTCAGTTTCATAAATTTTAGAAAAGAGGTTTCTATGGGTCTCTGCCTAAGTCTCTCTCTCTCTCTCTCTCTCTCTTTCAGAATCAGGGATCAAACTCAGGACCTTGTACTTGTCAGGTAGGCGCTTTTGCTCCTTAGCTATCTCCTGGCCCCAAGTCTCCCAGTTTATTTTCTTAATTTTTATTCTTTATGTATTTAGTACAGGGTCTACAGTGTCTCACTATACAGATTAGATTCGTAATGATTCTCCTGTTTTCAGCCTCCCAATTGCTGGGATTATAGGCATGAGCCATCATGCCAATCTCAATCACTGTCACAATGTGCCCCAGGGGCTGGCATGGCACCATGGGATCATTCTCCAGTCCCTAAGCCTGCCTAAGCAGGTGCTTTTTTTTTTTTTTTTTTCCTTTTTGAGACAGGGTCTCGCTGTGCAGTCCAGGCTGGCCTGGAGCTCACTTTTGTAGCCCAGGCTGGTCTCGAACTTACACTGATCCTTCTGCCTCTGCCTCCCAAGTGCTGGGATTACAGGCATGAGCCACCACCCGTGGCAGGTGCTTTAATCTGCTGAACTATCTGGCCAGCCCTAAGTCTCCCAGTTAGCTCCTTCTACTTATCAGCAGTCACTCTGCCCTGGCTCTCTGTGTTCCCTCTGCCTACAATGCTCTTCCTTGAGGTCATGAGTGCCTGGCTCCTTCTCAGGATTCAGCTCTCATCTGTCTTCTCCTTTGCCCCTGAGCCAATAGAAACCAGCTTCCCACTCCCTCCTCACTCTGTCATATAATCCAGTCATGCTTTCTCTATAGCTCTGATGTCAACCTTGAAAGACCTTGAACATTAGCTTCATGAGAGCACTCACTCAGTCTAATTTTTCTAGGTCTGAGGCCTGTGGCTTAGCTCAGTGGTTTAAGTGCCTGCTCAGGCAAATGCAGTCAGGTGCAGGGGACCTGGGTTCAATCTCAAGCTCCACAAGCCCTACCCAACCTGCCCTTAAGGCAGCCTGAGACAGCAAAAAAACAAAACAAAACAAAACAAAACAAAACAAAACAAAACAAAGCAAAACAAAACAAAACAAAAAAAACCAACTTTCTAATTTTTCCAGATCCTAAAAGGTTGTAAAGCAGAGAGGTACTACTGACTCTTATGGAACAGATGAACTAAACCATGTATAGATTCATTTTATTTTGAAATAGAAAAAGAACACTTTTGTTCATTGTCATAAAAATTATTTTCTATGTATGCTTATGGCTTGGATGTGATTCGTCCTCCAAAGGTTCGTGTGCTGAAATTGTGGTCCTCAATGAGACAGAATTAGGTGGGGCCTGGTGGGAGGTAATTAGGTCGTAGGTGCTGCACCCTCCTGACTGGGTTAAGGCCACCTAGCAGGAGTGGGTCGAGTCTCAGATGACTGGACAGTTCTCTCCAGAACAGTCATGATAAGGGGGACCACGCCACCAGCATGGGCCTTCTGCATGTGGCTCATTCCCTTTCCACTTCTCCAAGTCCATCCTATTTAGACATATTAGCCCTCAGAATCATGAGCCCACATAACCTCATTGTTTTATAAAGTGAACAGCTGTAGCTGTTTTGTTGTAGAAACATAAATTGAACTAACACTATGCACCTACTTATCACTTTGGGGTTTTGAACAAAGAAACTACCCTCTGAAATTGCATCGGCTTCTAAGAGCTACCATAACAGAGTATCACAAGTTGGCTTAAAATAACAAATGCACTTTTTTTTTTTTCCATTCTGGAGGCCAGACAATCGAAGTCAAAATTTGGGCATGATTTATTCCATCTAGTACTATAAGGTTAGGCTTATGGGAGAAATCATCTATTCTTCCATCTTTGCTTCTGACAGAGGCAGATTTCTTTTCCCCCTTTGTTGGCAGTCTCGGTGGGGATATAAGTCAAGATTTCTCATCCCGCCAAACCAAGGAGCTACATGTGACTAGGGTAAGACAAGTGTAAGTCTGTGAGTGCACAAAACATATCAACCCATCGGGGCACTTGGAACTTTTCATCTTGAGTAAAAGCACACGAGGTTGAGGAAGAATGGAAATACATACACCGGAGCAGGGGCACCGAGATCAGATCCCAACGTTGTTCTTGCTGCCTGGACTCCAGGTTGCCTGTCTTCCTGGCCTGTGTCCAGCTGTGGCCCTCCAGGTTTCCAACTTGCCTGTGACTTCCCAGATAGCACTCTGCTGAAGTTCAGTTTTGCTTAGGTTAGCCGGGAACCATTCTTATCATTTGCATCCAAGGAAAGCCGACTACTACAAGATTTTTTTCTGCACCGTCGCTATTTTGCATATGCAGCTCTGCATTCTGACATGCTGAGTTTACTACTACACGAGATACTACCTTCAAAATGTCAATTTCACCTCAAACCCACAAATTAGTGTAATTATATGACAGCCCATTAGCATTATTATTAATTTATGTATAACCTATCTTATTCTCAAAGAATTTTGTCATGTTGAATTATCCTACAAAGGTACAGCAAGAAAAAAAGTACATTTAAAATAAGGAAAAAATGTGAAACAAAGAGAAAATGAGAAAAGTGACGTGGAGCTTTTAAAGAACCTCACTCATAAAACAGTTACTGTGAAGGCTGGCAAGATAGCTTAGTGGACTAAGCACCTGCTTGGGCAAGCACAGGAACTGGGGTTTGATCCTGGGCACTACAGGTTGTGCCAGCCATCCCCCCCACCAGGTGACTCGAGCTGACCACAGAGTCCAGGCATGGTGGGACACACCTGTAATCTCAGCCATGGAAAGGCTGAAAACAGGAAGAGCACTATAAGTTCGAGCTACATAGAAAGACCCTGTACCGAATACATAAAAACCAAAACAAATACCTAATAGCTACTGACTGTGAAGACTAGACAACAAGTAAGGGAAAGATACAATAATATGAGGCAAGAGTTGTTGTCATGATATGGGACAACTCTATGTTACACTGTAAATAGGAACGTCTCACCCTGTATTTAAAAGTTTATATTCTTTTTACATTAAACTGGGATCAAACAGCTGCGGAGAAGGCTCAACAACATAGTGCCTGCCTGGCAAGTGTGAGGTTCTGAGTTTGATTCCTAGTAGCAAAAAAAAAAAAAAAAAAAAAAAACCCACAAACAAATAAAGTGAGACCATTGGATCATTAAGTAGCTTGCCAAATGAGGACTATCTGAGTAACAGAAAGGAAATGTATTTGATAGGCTCTGGCCCTCATGTGATACAAAGCCCCTCTCCCTTCTTCCTTCTGCCTGTTTCTCTGCTGTGCTAAGAGAACCTATCAGCATTTGCTTAAAGGCATTTGTAATTAAAGATGGTGAACTCCTGGGGTATCTGCTTTAATTTTTATTTATTCCCTCTCCCTTCTTCTCCCTCTTTTCCTCTTCCCCTCCCTCCTTCATTCCCTCCTTCATTCTTTTTTTCCTTCCTCCCTTCCTTCATCAGCATTAGTCAAAAAGCCTTAAGCTGCAGTGTTTTATTTTAAATTAATGACTACTTATTTTGTTTTACACAATAGATGGCACTTGGATATACATTTTGTAATCTGCTTCCACAAACTGAAACATTCCTAATAGAATAAGGTAACTATTTTAAAAACACCTGTCCTTAATCTGTGTGTAAATCAAACATTAATTTCTCTTTTGTCATTTTAGCAATGTGCGGCTTTCATATATTACTGAGATATTGGTTCCTCTCTTGCAGCTTTTATAAAGTGAAGCCCAGATTTTAAATGCAAACACTGAATAAAGATACAGCTCATACATAGTAACATAGTAAACACAATCACAAGCTACTGATCATCATTATTGTAATGACGATTTTCCCGTTTTAATATTTATTGCCTTTCCTCCATCATGCATTTTCCAGCAAGGACTGAGGCAGCTATTGAACACATCACAAGTGCCATCTAGTGCTTTCTTTGAAAATAACTTTTTTTTCCCCCTTCAGAAACAAGAGCAAACAAGATGTAGAACGCTTGTACTCTTAGGACAGAGCAGGCTTAAGCAGCTCTATTGGCTACAACAAAGTCTGTTTTTAGTAAAAAACTATTTTGGAAGAATTTAAGGCTAGGCAAGGTGGTGCATGCCTGTAATCCTAGCGCTCTGGGAGGCTGAGAAAGGAGGATCACAAGTTTGAGTCCTACCTAGAGGTCCTGTCTCAAAATTAAACAAAAATAAAAAATAAATAAGGCTGAGGATGTAGCTCAGTGTGCATGCTCTGGGTTTAATCCCTAGTAACAAAAACACAAATTTTTGTCATAAGTTTCCTTGACAATAGTCAGGTCTCCGTACTTGATTTTAATGTTAGGTGAAGTTAGTTAAAAAATACTGAGGAAGTGGGAAAATAAAGGCACTTCACTAAGGAGGAAGCAGCAGCAACCCTTCTAGAAGCATTTTCTGTACTGGCGAAGCTGAGGCAGGATGGCAAGGTTGAGGCCAGCATGGTCAACTTAGACATCGTGTAGGATAATCATCATCATCATCACCATCATCATCTCCATCACCGTCACCATCACATCATCATCATCACCAGGGGTGCAGCTTAGTGATAAAAGGTCCCAGCATTTAATTTCTGCTACTGTTACATTTTTTCTTTTGCTTCCAGCTCCTGGGAGTAGTTAGTGTCTCACAAAACATGATTTCCATCATATTATTTATGCTCCAGATCACTCTCTCCATCTTTCAGGCAGAAAAATCTGCTGCAGTTGCTGCTGCTGCTGCCACCCAAGGCTCCTGCTGTTGTACTCAGGTCGTGTTTGAAGGTAGCACACACTTGGTTCCTGTCACCAAGAAGCTTAACATCAACGTACAAAGAGAGGATAAGAAAGAAGACAGGACAAGGAGGAGAAGTGGGTGTGTGATAATAAAACAGCAACATTTGATAACAGCCCTCACCAGTTTCCCTGTGCACAGACCCCACGCCTTGGAACTGTTCACACTCACTTAGGTAGCATTTTTTTTTTTTTTTTTTTTTTTTGTGGGACCAGGTTTGAACTCAAAACCTTACACTTGCCAGGCTGGCACTTGTGCCACAGAGCTATCTCCCCAACCTCCACTTAGCTACCCTTGGTCCTACAGGGTCCTCCTGCGAAACAGCTTCTTGGTTGATGTCTTCCACTTCTGTAGTGTGGGCTTATTTTCCTCATGTTCATTCCTGGAAAATTGCAGTGCACACCCTTCAGCTTCCTGCCCCGCCCTTTCCCACTCCTCCTCCATCCCCTCCATCTCCAGTCCTTTGGTCATTTGCCTCTGCAATATTTTCAGTGATCATTCTGTTATCTAGCTCTTACGACTATTCCCCCACCCCTTCTTACCTAGTGGACTGGCTGGGGGTACCATATTCTCCTCCAGTCTCTACTGATTTTTCTTTCATTTTTCTGCACCTTAAGTCATATTGAAACTTCCCTTTTCTGCTTTTAGTGTTTGTTTCCTCCCCACTTATCTTCCCCTCTGTTTTCTTTGTTTTGCAGCAGAATTTATTCCAACAACTTCCCCATAACACACATGGGGAGGTAAATGTACCAAGTCCTTGCATGTCTAAAAGTGCTCTTTGCCTGTGAAAACACTTCACTGTATTTGACTGAGAAAATATTGAGTGTTCTAGTTTATGACAACATTAACTAGGACTGGGGGTAAGCTCAGTGGCAGTCATGCTTAGCATGCATGAATCCAAGGTTCAATTCCCAGCACCTTCCTCCAAAATTGTATTGACAAACACATTGCATTTAGCATCCATGTTGCTGATGATGATTCTGATATTAGTCTCTGATTTCTTTAATAATATAAATGATTGTTTCTATTTTACCAAGCGAAATCCTAACAACCCATTTTCCATGTCTAAAATTGAGCCCCACTTTTTTCACTGCTAATGAATAATACATCAGCACCTGCCCTTGAAAATATGGAGCTTCAGCTTTTCAGGTGGGCTCTGAGTGGCTCTTTGGATCATGTCTGGTGATTCTGTGGATTATAACAGAGAACATGGAGGCCCAAAGGGAACGGACCCCGACGGTGTCATCAAGAGCAACTGGAATGAGATTGTTGATTACTCTGATGATGTGAACGTAAAGGAGTCTCTTCTTAGCGGCAGCTATGGTTATGGTTTTGAGAAGCCTTCAGCTATCAGCAAAGAGCTATTATTCCTTGTATCAAAGATCCAAAAGGCAATTCTGGTGCTTGGAGATTGTATGGGAGCAGCCTGTCATGCCTGCATTGGTGGAACAAATGTTCGAAATGAAATGCAGAAGGTGCAGGCTGAAGCGCCACATATTGTTGTTGGTACCCCAGGGACAGTGTTTGATTAAGTTAAACAGAAGATACCTTTCTCCAAAATGGATCAAAATGCTTATCCTCTTTAGAGTTAGACTGTTGGTGTGGGTACAAAAGTTGGGGGTCTGTAAAGTCACTCTTTCTTAGAAATTTATTTCCTAGTTCTGTAAAAATGGTTGTATTAGATGTTCTCTATCATTTAATAATAAACTTGTGGACTAAAAGATATAAGTGCTGTATATAATCAACCAATTATGTTAAACTATTATATCTGCCTTTATTGTGTTTATCTTTAGCCTGATCAGGAAACCCTTCAAAACTGACTTTTTTTTTTTTTTTCCTTTTTGAGACAAGGTCTCACTGTGCAGTTCAGGCTGACCTTGGGCTCACTTTTTGTAGCCCAGGATGGTCTCGATCTCACACTGATCCTCCTGCTTCAGCCTTCCAAGTGCTGGGATTACAGGTGTGTGCCACCATGGCCAGCTAAAATTGATTTTTTTTTTAAAGAAAGTTTTAAAATGTATTTTGTTTTGGCATTGTATTTATTCAATAGCTATTTAATTAGTGCTAAGTGTGAACTGGACCCTGTTGCTAAGCCCAGGCTGGCAATCATACTCTAAAGGTAGGGTTAAATCCCCAGTATTAAAATTGCCATATTGCACATGTCTTAATGAAGTCTGAATGTTAAATAAATTGTATAGTCACTTAAAAAAAGAAAATATAGAACTTCATTAGCTTTTTGAAAGTATAATTAAAAGAGGAGGGGCTGGGGAGATAGCTCCGAGGCACAAGTGCCTGCTGGGCAAGTGCAAGGTTGTGAATTTGAACCCTGGTCCCCCCCCCCAAAAAAAAGAGGAAAATATTTTTCTTCTCTATTGCAACTGCCAAGAGAGAGACATCTACATCTTGAAACTTGGTCAATGAGAACAACAAGGCCTAATGAGAACTCTTAAGGATCTCAGTCTTGCTGAGCATGGGGTGCATAGCTACAAGCCCAGCACCTGGGAGGGTGAAGTAGGAGCATTGCCATGAGTTTGAGGCTAGCCTGGGCTAACTAGTGAGACCCTGCCTCAAAAACCAAAATCCATATGGCCAGCCTGATAGCTCAGCGGACTGAAGCACCTGCTTAGGCAGAATGCAGCAATCAGGGCTTGATTCCCGGTGTACCATGCTGGCCCTGCTCCTGGGGCACACTGAGATGGTGGTTGAGATTGGTGTGGTGGCACGCACCTGTAATCCCAGCGCTTGAGAGGCTAAAAACAGGAGGGCCACTGGTAGTCCTATCTACCCTGTAGACACTGTAGACCCTGTACCAAATACATTAAAAAATAGCCAAAAAAGACTTCATAAAACAAGGATGTTTCTTGTGACATTAGGTTTTGTATGAACATGCACAGCTGCAACCAGTTTGGTTTTTTTTCTCTTAATATAAATCTACCATTACAATTATTATGTGAACAAAGGCTTCTTTCAGAGGTGAGAGATTTTAGATATTGTTGCCATGTTATGTGAGGATAAACTTCCATGACCTCCTGTAATTCTGACTTATTATTTTACTTGTTGATTTGTTGTCCTGGTGATAGTGTTATAATTGGTACTTATATCTCCAAGTGACATAAACAAGGGCAGGGTTATGAGTCAAATCAGAAGAGGATATTTGTTTCTTCATCCTTTCTGTGTAACTACCATTAGTAGTTACGAAAAGCGTGAGAGTCCTTAACATAACAAAGAGTTGAACAGTCTTGTGTTCTTCACACATCCATGGAGAAACCCAGTTGCCTCAGCACTAGGGACCATGTTAACAACATCTCACATCAAGGTGTCTCGTGAGATTTTTCACTTCTAACCCCTTGGCCCTATTTATGGCACGGTGCCTTTTCTGTATGAGATACAGCATGTGTCCCCTGAGAGTCCCCCAGGAACTTATGGAGTTGGGGGAAGAATATTTGACAACAGTATCAAAGCCACAGTGGTAGTGTCTTTAATTAAAAAAGAAGTTACCCTCTCATTCTGCTTCTTTTCAAATACACACCAAGGTCCAGTAAAGCAATTTCTCAGATAATCTATACAAAAAGCCTCCTAGCAAAATTGAAAATATTTTCTGTATTAGCATAGTACCAAATCTTTATTAAAATGTATTATGTAAAGTAATACTAGAAAAAATAATATTGTAGATAGGAAAATTTCCTAGGTCCGTCCTACCTTCGTGTCACTGTTGAAAGCCATCTAACAGATATGGAATTGAGTCCAGAAACAGGTCTGCTCTAGCGGATCACAGAATTCACCACTAAGGTGACAGTGAAACCCAGTTGGAAGGAAATAAAAAGCTTTTGGATGAATAGTGCTGGTTCAAAGAATATTTACATCTTAAAATTGGAGCAAGGCTATCAAATTATTCACTAGAAAGCTAACACTAATTTAGACACTCACCAATTTGGCTGAAGAGTGCTTCATGTGTTCTCTTCCTGTAGATGTTTAGGCATGTTTGAAGGATTAAATAGCATGAAGTCCTCCTGTGTGTGTAGATAATGCAATGTGTTCATTATTTGAACAAGTATTTATTGAGTGCCCAGATGTACTAGGGACCGCTCTTTGCCATTGGCATTCGGTTGAAAGCAAAATACTGTACTTACTTTGGGATTTACATTCCTCTGGGAGAAGATAGCCAATGAAGAGGATAATGTAATAACAATAATAATAATAGTAAGAATAATAATGATTATATATTCTGTGGTTCTCAGTTGTATGAAGAAAAATCATGTCAAGTGAAGGGCAGAAGAAGAGCCTGTCATGAGGGTTCATTGGCTATGGGGCTCCATGTGACTTAGGCCGATGAAAAAGAATCTGAGCTGAGTGCAGAGGACACATCTGTAATGCTGCTTCGGGAAGCTGAGGCAGGAAGATTATAGGTTTGAGGCCATCCTGGGCAACTTAGTGAAGGTCTGTCTCAAAGTAAAACTAAAAAGGACTAGGGATGTAGCTCTAGGTAGAACGCTTACCAAGCATTCATGAAGCCTTAGGTTCAATCCCTAATCTGGAAAACCAATCTGATGTATATAATTTTAATTTCTTGTATATAATATGTAATACTTACATATATTATATTTACATATTATATAATATTTATATACCATATATTTATCTATTATGTGACATTTATATATTCTATTTAATACATGTATATGTTATATAGCATTTGTATATTATATAAAATGTATTTATATATTACATAGTATTTATATATCAATATATATGTATTTAAATCTTATTATGCCTTTTTTTTGAGACATGGTCTTGCTGTGTAGTTATGGCTGGCCTTGAGCTCATTTATAGCCCAGGGTGCTCTTGAACTAGTGGTGATCCTCTTGGCTCAGCTTCCTGAGTGCTGGGATTACAGGCATACACTACTACCATGCTAGGCAATTTCTTTTTTCCTTCTTCCTTTCTTATTTTCTCTTTCTTTCTTTCTTTCTCTCTCCATCCCCCTCCTTTCTTCTTTCCTTCCTTCCTTCCTTCCACCTTTTTGAGATAGCATCTCACAATCCTCTTGTCTCAGGCTCCCTAGTGCTGGGATTACAAACATGAGCCACCACACCTGGTTTCTGGGCCAGCATGGTGCACCTGAGATTCCAGGGCCCACATGGCATGCTATACTGGGAACTGAATTTAGAACCTTGCACTTGCTAGGCAGGCGCTTAGACTGCTGAGCTATCTCTGCAGCCTCCAAATAGATTATTTTAAACTCAAAACAGGACTAGATTTTAAGTTTTTTTTTTTTTCAGGACTGGGGTTTGGACTCACCACCTTGTACCTGCCCAGCAGGCACTTGTGCCACGGAGTTATCTCCCTAGCTCCAGGACTAGGTTTTAAACTAAAAGAACTTTACTTTCATTTATTATTGTCAGTATATTTAAATGTATCCTGTTATCTTGATGTGTTTTCTATATTCAGCTTGATTATTTTGTGTGTGTTTCATTTTTTTTCTGTTTCTTATCTTTTATTGGGTTCATCAAGTTCTCTTTATTCCCTTTGTTTTCCTTCAGTAGTTGGCAGAATTATATACTTCATTTCAATTTAGATGGTTAACTAAAAATTTGAACTCTGGTGCTATTTTCTGTCAACACCTAGAATTAATCCATCTTTATGTCACAGAAGAGGCAAAATTTTACTTCCATCTTTTGCAGGCTCAAATTCACTTAAATCTTATACAACACAAGAGCCTTTGTAAGGAGATGAAGCCCCCTAAAGTGCTAAGCCTAAGTGCTTTTATATTAGGTTCAGTGAAGAGGGGCAATTGTGGAAATTAATTGAGCCACGTGAGGAGGCTAAATGCAAACAAGAATTACACTGTTCAGTGCTGTGACACACTCCTGCAAGCCAGCACTCTAGGAAGCTGAGGCAGTAGGATTCCAACTTGTGAAACAGCAACTTTGGCAGGCCCTGTCTCAAACAATGTTTTTGTGTAGAGGAGGTCTGGGGACATGGCTCAGTGTGAAGGCCCTGGATTCAATCCTCAGCAACACACACACACACACACACACACACACACACACACACACACACACACTTACACTTATTTTGTTTTGACAAGGTCTATTTCTACAAAATTCTCTTTGCATGACTGTCTGAAAATTTATCTCTTCTCCTGCTATGGAAGAGATATCTTTTATGTGAGAATTTTTAATCTCCTATTTCCAAGAAGAAAATACAAGATTAGAATTCCCCTCTTGCATTTGTGGTTTTTCTAGTTCCTTTAGCTCAAAATAATTCCATAAATCACAGTAGCATATTATCGAATGGCTTATCCTGTCGCCCTTCAACATCTTTCCATTAAGAAACAAAAAATTAGTCTCCAGCTTTATCTTTCTTGCACTGCTATCTCTTCAGTGGAAACAACTTGGCAAACTAATTTTATTTTTAGTTAAGGATGAGTTTTACTATTTGAGATTTTTAATTTTTATTTTGGCTTGCTCTTTCTTAAAATTTGGTCTATTTTCTTTGTGTGCCACACTATCTTTTACTTTGGAATGACTTTTATCATTGTTTGTTCTACTACATTTTAGTTATTTACTTACTTTCGTATATTTTTTGAGACAGGCTTACCATGTAACTGAGGCTGGCTTTGAATTCACAGAGATCTTCCTACCTCAGTCTCTCAAGTGTTGGGATCACAGGCATACACAACTGATTGGCTAATTGATGCAGAGAAATAATTTATAGAGAAGTTTCTGTGATATTCACAAAATTGATCAGAAGACTGAGATTCAGGCTTGGAAAATCAATAGAGACCATGGTGGTCATGCCAAGACAACCTTGCAGAGGCAGGCTGGTTAGCCTGCTTCTGCAGCTGTCATGCACACCAGTGAAGATTCTGATGGAAGAGCAGCATTGCAACCGAGGAACCCGGATGCAGGGCTCCTGGTGGGCGCTCAGGACCACATAGGGTAGGCAGAGTAATGGTTTCTAGTCCCTCGAACTTTATAACATGCTTCCTTACGTAGCAAAAGGAACTTTATTTTTTTTTTTAAGAACAGAATTTTTTTTCTTTTCTTTTCTTTCTCTCTTATTTTGTGGCATTTTATTTTTTTGTTTCAATTTTTTTATTGTTTAAATTTAACAATGGTTATATTAAATATTTTCATCATCAGATCAGTTTAGATTAATACATATAGGTATATAAGATTGATCAAACAAACATTAACCTTTCTAAATCCACATTACTTTTTTTTTTCTTTTCCCCTTTCTTTTCTTTGAAAGTTGACATATTGCATATTGTCCTCACAATCATTCTACAGAGTACAGTGTGTGGGCATGACCCACCTCCCTATTGATGTTGCTTAGAAAAAAGAAAAAAAAAAAAAGGAAAGAATATACTTCTCTTTGGACTAAGAGGAAGCAGATACATACACAGTCAAAGGTTTTGCAATTGCAGTGGGCCACCAGTGAAGCTTGTGATGCTGGAGGCTATTGAATCTAGGCCTCCTAAAGCTCATCTCACCAATCTAGCTCTGCGTAAAAGGAACTTTAAAGATGTGATTAGGTTAAGAGATTGGAGTTACCCTGCGTTAGCCATCGGGACCTGCTTTCAGGACTGCTTAAAAGCACAGAGCATTTCCCAGCTATGGTCAGAGGGACACCTGACTAGGAGAGAACAAAGAAGGATCAGAAAGATGCAGCACTGCTGGGTATGAAAGTGGACAGAGAGTCCTCTGGAATGTGCGTGGGCACCGGCAGCTGGAAAAGGCCCCTCCATATTCTCCAGGAAGGAACACACTTTCTGAACATGTCCACTTCAGCCTGGGTCAGACTTCAGACTTCTGCTTTGTGTGTGTGTGTGTGTGTGTGTGTGTGTGTGTGTGTGTGTGTGCCTGCCAGGAATTGAACTCGGGACCTTTCACTGGCCAGGTCAGCACCTTGCAGAGGAGCTATATCCCTAGCCCAGGTTTCTGACCCATAGACTAAGATAATAATCCTGTGCTGTGTTAAGCTACTGTTTGTGGTGATTTATTCTGGCAGTAATAGCTAATAGGCACACATCGGCAGGTCATCTCTGCCGCACTGCCGATCTTTGGAGCGATTCGCTCCTGTGGCTGACCGAACATGTATCATCCGTGCAGAGCTCTCGGTCCTCTTGAAACACTCCCCATGATTGGCCTGTCTTGCCCTCGCCCTGCCCCTCTGCCCTCCCCAGCCAAATCAACACTGATGCTTTTCTTCTGCCCATTTGGGGCCATGTGGAGGCCTGACCTCCATGCTTTGAAAATAGCTCTTTAATAAATTATCCTGATGGGGGCCCGGCGGGATGGCTCAGTGGTCTAAAGCGCCTGCTTGGGGAAGCTTGGGCGGCTTCAGGGACCACGGTTCAATCCCGGCACCACATACTGCGCCAGCCCTGCCCTCAGGGTGGGTTGAGCCGGCCATAAAAATGAGTGAATAAACAAACAAAGGTTCTGAAACAAGAAAAAAATAAATAAAATTAAAAAAAAATTATCCTGATGGGGGATTCAGAGCCTTCTTTGTATTATTATAAATGTCTTCTTGAATTTGGAGCCTCTCTGGTTTGCTCTTTCTGGTTATTTTAATCCCTGTTAAATTTGGTTTTCTGCCACCAACTTGCGGATGCCTGTGTAGTATGTTTTCATTTTTTTTTAACTTGATGTTGATTTTATTTGTTTAACTTCTATTAGATACTTCAATGATTTTCTGAAAATGATATTCTTTCTTTTCCAGTACTGTGTTTTCTTTAAGAGAAAAACTTGGGCTGGGAATATAGCTCAGTGGCATAAGTGCCTGCCTACCAAGCACAACATCTCAAGTTTGATCCCTGGTACTGGAATAAATAAGTAAATAAGGGCAAACCTTTTCCCCTATTATTAAAAAAAAATGGGCTGGAAGGGAGCATAATCTTATGAATTTAAATTGCTACATCAAGCTAAGCATTTGTGATTTAGAGGTGTTGCTTCTCAGACAGAATCCAATGGAGTAGAATGTCCTGACAGTTAGGGTTAGATAACGGACAGAGGCAGATTAGGAGGAGTCAGTGCTAAAGCCGTCCTGGAGGAAGCAGAGGTTGGGAGGATTCAGCTTGTCATCTGGGAAGTTGATTAGCAGGAAAAATTACCAACCTAGCTCCATATCCTGATTTACATTCCTTTTAAATGTGAAAATTTGGTGTCTTTGCACTTCAGGCTTTTCATTTGTAAAACGGGGTTGACAGTGTCGGGGAGTTGCTGCATGGCTTATGGAAGATGATGTTGGTAAAGTGCTTCACATGGACTTGGCATACGGCTCTCATGGATATTCCTGCGTGCAATTTACATGAATTAATCTCGTTTAATCCTGATTATTAAGCCTATTACACAGATCAGGAAACTGAGGAATACCAAATTTAAATAAGCTGCTTACTGTTATAATCTTTAGAGGCAGAGCAGAGATTTGAGCCGAGGCAGCCTGGCTCTGTCATCTCCACACCTGAGCACTGGGCTCCAGTGCCCCCATGGGTGAGGCTCCTGGGCTGAGTGCTTTCCATTTGGGATTGAGTCGGCAAGAGGGGACAAGTTGCTCCGCTAACCGGCAAGCTGGAGCCAGAGGTCACTACAGCTTATGGCTTAGATCACCGTGAGATTGTTGGTTTACTTGCTTTTATGATGAATTTCCTTGTATGGGGTTTAACGTTTCCGTAACAGTAAAGTACACAGGTCCTGAGCATATAGCTCAGTGGGGCCTCACATATGGGTGCACCTGTGTAATTGTGATGCAGCCCCACAGGAAAACCAACGCTTTATTCTTTTTGTGAGAACCTTGAGTCATTTTCCCTTCTTAGTTAAAACTGTAAAAATCAAAGAGAACACCCTTTTTAAAAAATTCACTCAGATTCACTCAGGGGTTCATCCATTTACCTTACAAATACATTTACCCACAAATACATCCATTTGCCTTGAAACCACAATGTTAAATGAAATAAATCAGATGCACAATTTATTTTTTACTAATTATATATATATATGTATATATACATATATATATATATATATATATATATTCATTTGGTATAGGGTCTCACTATGCACCTTGTAATGGTCCTCCTGTACCACTACAGGGGTCCTTCTCAGTGCTAGGATTACAGGCATGTACTGCAACACCCAGTTTCAGTGGCCAACAAGGTGTGGGACCGGCATGGCATCGAACCTGGGTCCTTGCTCTTGCCAGACAGGCACTTAGACCACCGAACTATCTCCTGGCCCTGAATAATTTTAAATATTGCATTGTTTTTCTTATATGAGAAACCCAAAATAGAAGAAAACAAAGAATAGATAGTAGGAAGTAAGGAGATCTTTTTTTCAAATGGGAAAGGGAAAAATAGATGGGGAGGGGGCTTGAGGGGAGGAGAAAGAGATTTAAAAAAGAGAAAATTAAAGAAAAAGTAGAAATAGACCACTTTCAAATGGGAAGACTAAGAATTGGAGGGCCCAGGGAGAAACGAGAGAGGAGGGGGATTAGAAAAGGATTATGAAGTGTCATGCGTATGCACCGTCTCCCCATGATAAATGTAATCACACTGCAAACGTGCACTAATAAAAATACATTAAGAAAAACTCCCTCAGGGGAAGCCTGAACGAACTCTGGCTGACTCTGCCATTGATAACACCTGCAGTGGATGGAGGGGCACTTTAGTTTCTTGTTTGGTTGTTAGAGACAGGGGCTTGCTGTATAATCCTGGCTGACTTTGACCTTGCTCTGTCCAAGTTCCAGGCTGGCCTCAAACTTGCAGTCCTTCTGCCTCAGCATCCAGAGTCCTGGCACTACAAACTCAAATAACCATTCCCTGTGGTAACAACTACCCTAAGCTTTTTACATTGTTGATTTTTTATTAGCACACTCTTGCAGTACATAACTCTTAATTCCCTTTTCTATCTTTTTTCCCTCTCCTCCCTTCCCCTTCCCTTCAGCTCTTGAGCCATTTTTTATTTGAGAAAGACATACACTATCTCCCTGTGTCCTATTATCTCGTATATTTTGCTTTTTAGTTACAATTTGGGTTTCTCTGAGAAACCATGTGATACTTAGGCTTTTTAAACAGGGAGTTTGAAGAAGAACCCTTAGCTGGCTGAGACTGCTTGAAACCTAGTCCCTCTCATGTGGGACAGCAGGAGTACCCCGTAGCCAACATCTTGGTGGCAGAGGGCAAAACTCGCTCACACTTAGGCTAACATTGTGGTTTTCTGACCATCTGTCCCATGAGAAGCCATGAGGTTTGTCTACCCCTGTTCAGGTCCCTGTTTTCTCCACCCTCTCAGTGTCCCTAGGCCCTGTCACTGGGGTGTGAATTTTGAAGCCAGGGACTCTCCCTTTGAGTTTGGCTCCCTTGGAAATTAAAGCTCCTTTGCAGACCTCTTCTGTTCAGGGCATCACCCTTTTTCAGGAAACAGGCTGAGACAAGCTTGTCTGGGCAGTATAATCACCATCCAGACTGAAACACGGAAAGTCTCCACCAACTGCTGCTCATCCTCTTCCCAGCCAGCACCCAGCCCAAGACAGTTCTACGAACCTCTATCACCATAGAAGAGTTTGCTGTTTTTGGGTTTCGTGTAAGTAGAACACAGTTTGTGCCCTTTTGAATCTGGTTTCTCCCACTCATCCTGTTTGTTTCTTATTTTGATGTCGAGGAAGATGTACAAGCAGGGTAGACACTGCGTGAATGGAGAACTAAGATGGACCCGGGGTACTGGACACAACATCCCCACAGCCAGGAGGAGAACGAGGACACGGAGGAAAAAACAGGCCAGGCAGGGCTGGCAGCTTCCTCAACACCCCCCTTGAAGGCCCTCAGGACTCCCAGGGCCCCAGGGGAGCGGTCTTGGAGCATAACAGGTGTGCAGGGCACATCAGATCTTCCCTCTTGCTGCTGCTCCCAATGAGTCAGATTTTAAGGCGGAACAAGTGATGAGGTTTGGCTGAGGGTGACACTGTCCTCACCCTTTTGCAGCTGTAATGAGGGAAAATTTGAAACTGCTGTATACATCGGGGGCAGTAGATGTCCTACCTCCCTGCAGCTGGGGAACCCCATCTCTGTTGGGGAGGGGCCTGTCTGATGACTGCTGGAAACAATGGCTCATACTGCCTCCCTGGAGAGACAGTCTCAGGTTGCTTTGCTTGCTCTTTGTTTCCCTGGAGGAGCCAAGAACTCTCAAAATCCCTCTTAGACTTTTCCAGGACAGCCTTTGAAACACAACAAACTTCAAACTCTTATAACTGACCATAGAGAATCTTAAAGTGCTAAATAAAAGGGTGCCTTCTTTTCCAGAGATAAAAAAGGGAAACATCACACTTTCTATCAATAAATCTCCAATAAGGAGGAAGACCAGGGCACAAACCACTACTCTGTAATCTAGCCCATCCATTGTCCTATGTCCTGATTCCCCACTGTGTGACTATGGGGCCCGAAGAAGCTGGCTCCACGTCACAACACCTCTCTGGCTCATTCCTTAACTACAGAACAGAGCGGGCAATCGCCTTACAAGATTGTTCTGAACGATAAATGAAAGCAGCTACTTGTAAAGCTTGATGCTTAGGATCCTAGTAGTTGTCTTTCCTCTTCTCCTTTCTCCTCTACAGAAGGAATAACCTGCTTTTGTGGAATTGCCAGCCTCTGACTGGGATGGCCCAGATTGTAGGGCTTTGAGAACACAGGGTATGGATGGTGTGGGAGGGGGACTAGCGTTGGTTCACGAAGGTTTTTCTCCCTCCGTTATGGTCAGAGAAGCTCAGAGCTGTGACTTCACAGGCCCTGGGGATACTTCTGTATGCTACATAGTAGTGCTCAAACTTGACAGATCATTAGAGTTATCTGAAAAATTAAAAGAAATCCCAGGATCTTATAGATAGCCCCATCTCCCACCCTGGATAGGAATGTGATTCAGTAGGACTAGGGGAGGTGAAAATGCTTCTTAAAATAAAACCCCTAGCCAGGGCTCTATTCCTGGCATCACAGGCTGTGTCATCCCTCCCCCTTCCCCTGGACGCACTGAATCAGTAATGGAATCAAAGCATGGTGGCACATGCCTGAAGTCCCAGCACTAGGGAGGCTGAAGACAGGAGGATCGCTATGAGTCTGAGCTGCGTAGTGATAACCTGCACAAAAAATAAAATAAAATAAAATAAAACTCCCAGGTCAATCTGATAACCAGTAAGGTATAGAGATCACTACTATAAAATACTTTCCTGTCTGAAATCAGTACTTAAAAGTTCAAATAGCCATATTACTTCAGTAAGATGATAAAAAACAGGCCAGAAGATCATGAGCCACTTTCGTTTCCTAGAAGGGAGAAAAACAAAACAAAACAACTTCTAAGGAATTGTCAGAATTACAGGAACCCTGCTATGTACATTGTAAAGTGTAACTCTTGATTTTCTTTTTCTTGAAAAAATTTCTTTCAGGGCAGAAGAGCAAAACCTACCATTCCCTTGTTTAGGTGCTCTACCTCAGTCCCAGTGTGTTAGTTAGCCAGGCTATGCCTCCCTCCCTCCCTTTCTTTCATTCTTCTTTTTTCTTTTCTCTCATTCACTCTTTTGCATGAAAGTAAGTCAGAATGACTAGGCACCCTTGAGAACTCTTCTCTTCATTGCCTCCCTAGTTGCTGTTCTTCACATACTGAGAGCTTGCTTCTTGAAGATACAGTCTCTGAGCATTCTGCTGAGAGAGGCTGTGAGGATAATGGCTCCCGGGACTGTGGTCTGATAGCTGAGAGACAGAAGTGCCTCCTTAGCTGGTTATCTTGGTCTGAAAATGTTAAATGGAAAATTCTGGAAATAAACAGTACCTAAGTGTTAAATCATACACCATACTGAGTACCATGGTTAAATCTCATACAGTGCATCTTCTAGGACATGAGTCATCCTCATGTCCTGAATATCCACGTTGAATACGCAACCAGCCCATTGGTCACTTTGGCTGTGAGGTCACTTCCTGTGTTATCATGGGGCTGTGCCCCAGGAATTCTTATTTTTTTAAAAATCCTTATTTTGCATAATATCTCCAAAGCACAAAAGTCATGATGACAGAAACTTGAAGATACCCGAGAAGTCATAAAGTGCTTCCCTTGTGTGGAAAGGGGAAAAGTTTATCATAGGTGTATGTGTATAGGAAGAAACAATGCTACCTAAAGGGGTTGGAATGGTTGGGTTTCAAGCATCCACTCTGACTCTTGAGCTATATCTTCTGTGGACAATGGAGGACACACCTGTTTTAAGTACTAAAGTTGATTAGTACACTGAAGGAATCGGGGCTGGCATTACGATGGATGCAGCTTCAGTGAGGAATCGAACAGAAGAATCTGGAGTCATAGAACATTTAGAGAAGACCAAAATTTATTTCTTTAATTTATTTATTAAATGTATTTGGCATAGGGCTTCACTACACAGCTCAAACTCACAATGATCCTCCTGTTTTCAGCCTCCCTGGCACTGGGATTACAGGTATGTACCATCATGCCCAGACTCAGAAGCTGGCTCAGCATGCCGGAGGCAGAGCCAGCATGGCCTGTGGTGCAGGTGTTTAGTTCAGTGAGCAATCTCGCCAGCGCTCAGAAGGCAAAAATTTAAAAAGCTCAGGACCTGAGGGCATTTTAGTATACACCTAGCAGATGGACGAAGAATGCTGGGGTCAGAAAGTAGGAAAATACCAATAGTATCATTTCCTTCAGCCTCTTACGGTCCTTTCTGGGCTGTTTCTATCCTACCTTTTCTTCAATTCTTAGCCCTATGTCATTGTAGTAGAAGTAAAAACTAAAGTAGTTTTTTTCTTTTTTTAAAAAATGTATTTAGTACAGGTGCTACAGGGTCTCATTACGTAGATCAGACTTGTAGTGATTCTCCCATTTTTAGCCTCCCAAGAGCTGGGATGGCAGGCATGCGCCACTACACCCATTCCCAGCTGCTGTCTTGGCGCACTCCAGGGGGCAGCACGGTACACCAGGGAGTGAACCCCCGCCACTACGCTCTGCCTAAGCAGGCACTTTAGTCCGCTGAACTATCTGGCTGGCCCCCAAACTAGTTTTTGAGCTAGTTTGAATATCTGGTTGTCCCCCCACCAAACTAGTTTTTGAGCTAATTTGAAAGTATCTTAAGTATCTTACATTAGAAGTCTAAAAGATGCTTAAAGTCAGGAAAATACCTACCTGTATCAGACCATTATCTGGTGCTATGCTGTTGAAATGATGAGAGAGAGAGAGAGAGAGAGAGAGAGAGAGAGAGAGAGAGAGAGAGAGTTTAATCAGCAGTCAGGAGCTTGGAGGAGATCTTTATCACTTGTATTTTCTAGAAGTTTCCTTATTGTCTGACTATGCTCGTGTGTGTGTGTGTGTGTGTGTGTGTGTGTGTGTGTGTGTGTGTGAATTTTCTTATCTCTGGAGAGCATGATTGTGAAGACATGGTGGGAGCAAAGCTCAGACCTTTCAAGAGGTCTGATTTTTCAAAAGGGGTGATGGAAGAATGATTAAACCATGTTATGTGCCTTTACAAACCTTCCAGAATGAAACTCTTTCATCTGTGTAACGCTAGTAGAAATAGGGAGGGGGGGGTTTGCTTTTTTTTTTTTTTTCTCTTCACAGCTATAGCAAATGAAATATAAAGATTAGGCTTACAGGCTCTAGGTGCGTCATGCTTACATCTTCTCAAAATGAACAGTTTATTTAAATAACTAAATGCTTCTAAGGTGTCAGGTACTCACTTTAACAACAACATGTAGCAAAGCAGTACTAGATTTTATTTTTGTCTAGACAAAATAGAACTTCATGGGGTTAGCATTATGGCTTGGTAATGCGAGTAGCAATGGGATTGTGTCACTGTTTGGGATGCGTAGAATGGTTGGGAAGGCTTCATTAGCACTTCTAATAATGCTCCAGATGGCCCCTCCAGGGCAGGTTGGGGTGTACCCACCATCAGTCCTGGACCATGAATCCCAGGAGAAGTCCTTCTGTCTTCTTAGCCAACTGCCTCAGAAAAGTGTTCCTGTTTTTCCCTCTTTTCATAGTTTTACTCTTTTCTCATCTCTTATTTTAAAAAGCGAAATGCATAAAAAGTATTGTTTTAATGTAAATGAAAACAAGGAAAATTGTAGTTTGAACCCCCTTGTACACCTCACCTAACTATGCAATTATTATTCATAGATAGTCATTATCTTGCCCTTATTCCCCTACTTCAACCAAATTATTTGGAGGCATTTGAGGTAAATCTCAGGTGCCATATCATTTCTGCTATAATTATTTCAGCATGTGTGTCTAAAAGACAGTTCTCTCTCTCTCTCTCTCTCTGTGTGTGTGTGTGTGTGTGTGTGTGTGTGTGTGTGTGTGTGTCTGTGGTACTGAGGATTAACTTAGGGCCCTACATATGATAGGCAAGTGCTCTGCTAGTGAGCTAAATCCCCAGTCCCATTTTAATTTTTATTATGAGACAGAGTCTTGGGAAATTGCTCCTACTGGAGCTACTTTCCTGCCTCAGCCTCCAAAGTAGCTGGATTATAGGTATGTGTGCTTCTGTGTCTGGCTAGATGTAACTTACTTTAAAAACATAACTACAATAACTTTACCACATCTAAAAATATTGACAGTCATTCCTTAACAGCGTCAAATACCCAGTCAAATTTATATTTCCTCTATTATTATTTTTTGGGTATCCAACTCACATTCTCAAGCTTGCCAGGCAGGTGCTGTACTGCTGAGCTATATCCCTGGCCCTCCTCACTTGTTTAGTAAGTATCGAGATTCAGAGAAGATCTAAACATTGTATTTCCTTTTAAATCTATAAATGGCATCTTTCTGTTTTATTTTATTTCATATTATTATTATTATTATTATTTTTTGTAGTTATGGGAAACTAAGGGCGTCCTAAGTCTAGGCAGAACAAAGGCCTTAACCCAGGGCTGAACCCAGGTTTTATTCCGTCATGAAGGAGCAGTGGCTTGAGAATGAATGACTGAGAACTGCAGGAAGTAGGTGAGTACTGTGAGTCAGGCTAGGTAGGAGGCCTACATTTACCCCTGCGACGTGCAGAGAGGGATATGCAGAAAAAATAATTTGCATTGTACTATTGAGATATGTCTACTGTTTCAGGGTCTGTGCTTCAGCTCTGATGTGTAATCTTTCAAGCTCTAGGAAGTCATAGACTCTAACTTGAGGCTTGGTTCCAGCTGACAGAGTGGAGCATTGGCTCTTTATCCTGTCTTGACCTGGATCATATTAAAGAGCAGCAGGTATGGGTTAGCAGGAAAACACATGTGCCATCTTCAAAGACTACCACCAGCACCCTAGCTAAACCAATATACATTGCTCAGTGCCAATTGAAGGGATAAGGAAAAATCCTAGCTAACTTGGAAATGGGTCAGGCACAGCCAAAATGGAGACAATTGTTCTTCTTTCAAGGAGAGTCACCCAGTTGGTCTTCCATAGTTCCCCTTTCTTTGCTTTGAAGAAGCTGCAGCAGAATCAGTCATGGCTATATGGCCTCTAGTTGTAGCAGGATTGAAAATTTTCCATGACACACTCTAAATTGGTCATGCAAGGTCCAGTGGATTGCCTGTGCTGGGTTTTGGTTAGTGGTTATTGTGTTCAGAAGGTCACACGTTCTGGCCTTGTTGAGCATCAGTTGTAGGGAGCTCCTCCTAGTCCTTATATCAGTCTAGCAAGTTCATATTTGTAATTGCAAAATATGTTATTGGAATCCCATCAAGCTAATTCCAATCTACCACTTCCAGTACAACCCACAGCAAGAACACACTAAGGCATATTTATAGTTATGAGGAACCAGGAGTTCCTAAGTCCAGCCATGGTGATGGCTATCCAGAACAAAGACCATCTTTCTATTTTATTTACTAAAACCAGATCCCTGGTCCTATCAAGTCTGAATTTTGCTGACTACGTTTTTGCACTGGTGTGTAACAAATTCTTCTGTTCCCTGTACTTCCTATATAGACTGGGTTCTAGACTTAGGGATTAATCTAAGTTGATTTGGATTTTATTTTTTAAGAATGCTTCATAGGAATCATTATATACTTCCAGAGGAAACCATATAGTATTTGTTTCCTATCTCTTTGTGATGTTGCAACTACTCAGTTTTTAGAAGACTTTCTTTCTTTACTTTTGATAGCCCCTATGTGTGGGTTGTCAAACTATCAGGCCACACTCTCTCAGCCCCATCTTCTCACACCTCCCTGTTACTGTTTGAGGAGAAAACATTGCTTGGTTCTAAGCTATTTCACAGATGTTGTTTCCTGGGAAAATAACCAGAAGACTTCACTAATCTTTAGTATCTTTAGTAATCTTTAGTATCTGGAAGGACAAAATTACCAACTTACCCTTTATGGGGGATTTTTTTTTTTTTTTTTCTTACTTATTTGCCACCTCCTCCATTTCCCGCTATAGAGGTGCGGATGGAGCTCACCTACCACTGTCGAGGCTGGTCAATTATTTCCTTTTGGAGCCTGAATGGTTTCTGTGAATCTGTTTCTCTTCATGAGAATATCCTCATCTTGTGCCTTTAAGTGATGTGTGGTGCTACTTGGAATACAGTGGGCTTCTACTGACCATAGGGAGCGGGCCTGAGGATGGAAACCAATGTGCTTGGAGGAAAGGCTGGGAGTGTGGAAAGAGTCAGGAACCTCAGGAAGTCACTGAGCCAAGGGATTGTTAAGTAGGAGAATGGGGACATCTGAATTTGAACTTCCTCTTTTGCAACAAGGCAGTCCTCAGGTTTCTAAGTGACTGTAGGAGATTAGCAGGCAGAATCAATGTACAAGTGTGATACCCCCAGGCTTCTTATTATCAGTGAGCAAGTGTACTCCATGTTTAGTTGATCATCCTCAGCTGCCAACCAACAGACACAGTGACTGCATTCAAATAAATCTCTAATTTTTTCTGTTTGCTACTTTTAAGCCCTTGATGTGGGGGGAGGAGGTCAATGGGACTTGACCCAAAGTTTCCATAAAATTGAACTAGTCTTTATTCACTTGAACAGAACGAAAATGATGATTCATTTAGCACAAAGCCATGAATCATCAAAATTAACATTATGATGGCTTATTTTAGGTAAAATCAGCCTAGATAGAGTACACATTGAAAAGCACACAATTTAAACAGCAGAGATGGAAGCTTAAAAATGTCTTCATTGATAGGAAGTGGAGTTAAAATATTTTCCAAGGCCTGTTCTCAAAGTACATAACTGAGAGCTGACTGAGTGTTGGCAACAAAGTGAAATTTATCTCCTGTTACACGGTGTGGGACATAGCATTCTTATTAAGTAGGAAATTTGGAATTTTCTGAATCTCCTATGCAACAAAACAGCTCCCATGTTGCAGACTGAATCACGAGATTAGTAGGCAGAGTGATGAGGATTTAACTGTTAAAAGAGGGCGTAATATTTGATATCTAAGAAGCAGCCATAAAACTGAAAAAGGAAAGGGCATCTGATGATCTGTCCTATTCTTGCTCAGCTTCTCTTGCTGTGTAGACCCAGACAGCGTCCTTTGGAAGCCACGTTCTGTTGTTTTTTTAGTCAGAAGATTGCACGTTTGTGGCCGCAGACAAGGTGATGACAGCCCCGGTTCCAGGAACCCCTGCTCACAGGCTTTCTTTGTGTTGGGTGAGGAAGCTCTGGCTTGAAATTGCATGACATCATCATGGCTCCCACCCACTCTGCTGGGTCCCTGCACTCACAGAGAGTCATTGTTTATGGCTTTCGATCTGAACAGCTGCTGGCTCTTCCTAACTTCAGCACTGTGAGGATGGAGATCATTCAACTCGGATGTCAAGAGATCTGTGGTAGGATTAGCCATGGGCTGGACCATCTGCCCTGGGATCTGTTTAGGAAAATCTGATCACCATAACCCTAGCAAAATACCTCCTAGCACCCCTACCTGCTTAGAAGTTTCATTTCATTTCATTTCATTATTTTGGGTGTGCTTATAGATGGGATCTCATCTTTGCCCGATAAACAACATTTCTCATGTGTCTTCAGGGCTATCTCACTGAGAAGGGATTTCAATGCAACTTTTTCTTTAATTTTATGTATTTGGTACAGGGTCTTACTACACAGCTCAGATTTGTAGTGGCCTTCTAATTTTCAGCCTCCCCATCACTGGGTTTACTAGCATGCACCACCACACCTAGACATGGTCCCCTAGGTCAATGTGCCTGAGGGTAGGGCATGGCATGGAGGTTTCAATTTAGTACTTAAATTAGAGAAAGTGAGTCAGGAGTCTAACTATGAGAAACTATCGGCTGAGAATTGCAACTTTATCATAAAGTTCAAAATTTTTAAATGCATAAACGATTGCATTTAGATAGTTGAATATAACTTGTCTTGGAAAAGCCACTGAGGAAGAAAGAAAAGGTAACAATCAGTTTTGGAGATTATAGAAGAACAAAGAGCAACTTCAAAGCCCACTGGGGTGCTTCCCATTGGTGGAGGGACTCATGCACTGGGGCTTGGATGCTGAGGGCAGTGGGCATGAGTTATGGTTTATGTTTAGTTTCCCCCAAAGCCTCATGTAGTCACTGGGCAGGGACTTCTAGAGTTTGAGACTTGATCCATGATCCCTGGGATTATGGGTTTTAGTACTGATGGGATTACAGGTTGAAGAACTTCTGGGATTGTGGGTGTAGCCTAAGGTGGGGGCTAAGACAGAGAGCCTGAATGTAACATAAAGAGAGACAGAGACAGACTCTAGCTGTTGCTCTCTGTTGCCCTGTTCGGTTGGCTACTTCTGCTACCATTTTGTTGCTGTTCCGCGGCCATGAACTGGATGCTCTCTGCTCTGTTCCACTCAGCCTTGGGCCAGCCGAGTATGGACTGAAACCTCCACAAACTGTGAGCTAAATAAGCCTTTCCTTCCTTCATCTTGAGTGTCTGGTATTTGTCCCAGAAACGAGTAAAAAGTAACTAAGACAGCATGCCAGAATCTTCAGTAACTTCTATGGTATCTGATGCAGGTAGCCAGGTACACCAGAGGTGTTTTGGAGGTATTTGTAGGCATACTTTGTTTGACAAACAACTTTTACCTGGATCTACTATGTTTTCCACACTGGATCCATGCATCTCTGGTCATCTTTGTGGTCCAGAGCAGGAAAGTGTGCCTGAAATGCCATGAAGGATGTGCACACTTGAGACAATTTTTCACGAACATAGAAACTTGATTTCTCAGATTTTCTTTTTAAACCTATGTAGCGAGAATATGAGAATAAGATGTATGAGAGGACAGACAATCCTTAAGTGTATGGTGGTAGATAATGGTTTAGGGCAGCTGAATAAATAATGTATATTTATCTGGCTCTCTAGGCCCTACCCAAGCCTTTTTACAACTACCAGGTGTGTTATACACACATTTTCCATGAAGTTGTCAAAGTAAATAGAATGGATCCTGAATGATAATCATTGCTCTGAAAGAGAAAAGCAAGAAGACAATCACTACCATCAGACCTCCTTCAAGATGTCCTTTGGCTTTGTCATGGGAAACATAGGTCAGGGGTAAGGGGTCAGATGTGAGACTGTGCCAGACACATCACGTAATGTTCTATGCTTTCCACCTGTCCTCATTATGGGCTGCTTGGGTTTGTCGTGCCTGTGTAAACCTGGTACTCACCATGCCCCAAGCACAATGTTGCTACTGCAGCATTTTGTACATGGAATGGGAAGGGCTTGGAAAATGCTTGGTGGGTAAATAAGGCATGTTTTGTTTTAGCAATGTTTATGGACTGTCTAGCTTCTCCTTTATGTTTTGAGTTCCTGAGGATTACATCTTAGCACCCACATAACTCCTTAGTGTCGATGTAGGCATCCATTTGTGGCTGCTGGTGTCTGAGGGAGTGGAGGAAGGGCCACATTTCTCTAGGCCACAAGGGGCCCACATATCTATATCACCAGTCTTGCCTGTTTGACAACAGAAATGGTCTGACCTCACAGATTTGTGGTAAGAGTTGGAAAAGGACCCGAAAGATTATTCAAACTAAACCTTTTATCTTACAAATGACAAAATTAAAGTCTAACAAGATGAGTGTTTTTGACAAAGCCAAGAAAAAATCTGAGTCGCCTTTGAAGTCATTTTACTTCTTGAAGTATTTTTAAATCTTATCTAAAATATCTTCATTTCACTGCTCTATATATGTCCTCAAATAGTTGCTATAATCAGTTGCTTCTCAAGCTGTAAAAGCTTTTGAGCTAGTTATTTCCCACATGACATATTTCAGAATATTAAATAAGTTCTCACCAAGTCACCAAGGTAGAATATATATGACAAGCCAAAGATAGGTGTCATTAAAAGATAAGACATTTTCAAAGGGTTATCCAAAAAATGGCAACATGACTCAAATCTTCCCTGCCTACTTCAAGGTAAAAAGATGGAACAATGCAGGGGCTCAACAAACAGCACCTCCTCTTCTCCTTGCTGACTCTGGTCATACTACAAAATAAAACAAAAGGTAGCAGTTGGAATAGAAATATCACATTCAATCATGACAGGCCAAGCTGAAGGGCAGGCTGAGTATGGCCATGAAGAGGGTGCTTCTGGAAGCCCCAGGTTTAGGCTTCTTGACAGCAACTCTCTGAGGTAGGCCCTGTGTGGGAGGAGGAAGGCTAGGGCACTTTGAGGGCCAGGGAGAAGCCTGAACTGGCCTGTGGACACCACAGTTGGCCTGGGAAGAGTCATGCTCTGCCACACAAGTTGGGGAGATTGAATGTGAAGAGTCTTTCTCTAGAAGAGGATTGGTTGCAAGCCAGCCCCACCCCAAAGTGGCCTTCCCACGGAGAGGGCTTCCTGGAGAGCCTCTATCTACCCTCTCCTTCTTTAAGGGTGAGTAGCGTGTTAGGGACTGGTGTGTGGCTCTGGTCTACAGATGAAAGTTTCCTACCCTGGAGATTCCAGGCAAGAGGAGAGAAGCGGCCAGCTGGATATGCCAGCAGGATTAGGTGGCGAGGGAGAGATAGGGAGGATGCCTAGAGGGGACACCAGGCTTAGGCAAGGAGAAGCTAGGTCTTTGCTACAGAGCCGAGAAGTTCTACAAATGGAGGTGGTGGTAGTGACATCTCTGGAGATCCCTTGAGATTATGCCAACAAAGCAGAGTAAGCTTTAAATATTGCAGCCTAGCCCATAAATGCGGAAGCTGCCTTACAAAACAATCAGTTAATTAAGAACTTCCTCCTCCCTTCCTTTATCAGACTTTGAGCCTTTTTATTTTGAGACAGAGGCTCACTGAGTTGCCTAGGCTGGACTCAAACTTGCAATCCTCCTGCCTCAGCCTCTAGAGTGCCTCAGCCTCTAGAATACCTCAGATTACTAATATGTACCAATGCACCTGGTGCTCTAGGATCTTTATTGCTTAAGAACAAAGAGAAGAGCTCACAGGATACTGATGGTTTTCATTTAGGGGCAAGGAAAGAACTTCCTCCTACTGAATAACTTGAAAAGGAATTGAGAATCAAAAGCATAGTTGCTTCCTCTTTGAACAGATTATTTTTTTGTTCAAACTGAAATGGCTGTCACTTTATTGTGTTGCCCATTTCTCTAAAGCTGTTTCTCTAACTCACCAACATATGATTGTTTCTAATATCTCTAAATTCACAAAGGATGGGACATTAAGAGTGCCGGACACTCCAACCAACCCCAGCCTGTAACCCAAAGGCGGTGATAACTTGTTACATTTTCCTCAGGGAGAGATGCAGGTATAGAACTCTGGGACTGTTATTCCAGCAAGCAGTGAGCTCAGAAAAGAAAGCACACAGGTGTGGTGGCACCCACTTGCCATCCCAGGTACTCCAGGGGGCTGGAGGAGGAGGTTGGAAAGTTCGAGGCCAGCCTGGGCAGCATGGGGAGACCCTGTCTAGCATGGGGAGACCCTGTCTCAAAATAAAAATAGAAAGGGCTGGAGTTGTAGCTTAGCATGCCTTGGGTTCAGCACTGGAAAAAAAGAAAAAAGGAAGTGATAATTATATTAGAGTCTTACAAGTAACTGCAGAGTAGTCTGTGAGCTCTTTCTCAGAGCACCTTTCTGGCAAAAAAGCACTGCAATGAAACCTGTTGGTGGGCACAACAGGTGAAGGAAGTCAAAGAACACTGTCCAGTCCTGCCCAAAGCCAGGCAGAGGAGTGGACCGGACACTTTGGCATCCCATGGCATTCTTTGTCATTTGATAGGAATACTTTCCTTCTGTCAGACATTAATGATTCCAAGCTTGCTTTGAGAAGTTCTTTTATTATAAGGGAAGTGATTGAAAACTGCCAATCATGAATCTGGCAGTCCCTGCTCATGAGCTTAAAGACTGTTCTGATTACAGTAATTACATTTTTTATGAATATCCTACCTAGAGAGCAACAATTTTACTATGTCAGGCTACACTACACAAAGATACATCAATTTCATCTGCAGTGAAAAATAGAGCCTAATAGCACAGTTATATTTATATGATAGTCAAACATCAAGATGCAACATAAGTACTTCAACTAAAAGAATTCTGATAATTATTTAACCTTGAAATGATTAAAGGTGAAGGCTTATCAGCGTTCAGAATTATTTTTTTCATGATTTTTGCTGTTTTGATTTGATTTTTTAAAATCCATAATTAACATTTATTAACATTTGGATTCCACTTCAGGCCCCATCATATAAGTGAAAGGGAAAAAAAACAAAGAAGATCAACAGATATGATCAATGGTCCAAGAGCATTAGGTAATTTATAAGACACAAATAGCTTTCATTTCTGATTAATGCATGACAACTGTTTTTTTCTTTTTATCAGCTAAATTCTTTCACCAGTTATGCAAATATATTACAGACAATATATTTACATATTTAGGTTTGGTGCTACACATACATATTAGCTTAACACAAAAAATAATTAGTATAGAGCCCAGAGCTCCTTTAAGGGAGGTGGTCTCTGAGCCTGTTGGAAATACACATTCTTCGACCCTGGCCCAGATCTGTTGACTCAGAATTTCTAGCTGAGGGCTGAGAATCCCAGGAGTCTGTCCTAACAAGCCCTCCCAGTGGTCTGCTGGGGCTTGACAACCAGTGCTCTGACGCAAGGGGCGTGTACCTGCAGAGGGAGTCTGGAAGAGCCGTCTTGGGAAGTCTCTGAGGCCAGATTCTTCTTGAGTTTTTTGGTCTCTTTAAATCTCCTGAACTCAGTCTCCCTTAGGCCATAGTTTGTCCCCACCACCAATTGTAATTGTTAGTCTGTCATCTCTGGTGGCAGGGATATTTATGATTTTCCTTGTAATGTGAACAGATTCCACCAGCCAGGTTCTCTGGTGATCCTTCTCATTTGTTAGCGGCCATTTCTTTGAAGTCTAATACACTACCATGTGTGGATAGCACCAAACCTTAAAAAGATTTCACCATGTGGCATGATGCTGTTCTGCATATCTTATGGCAGGATCCATACTATGTCACCTGAAAGCACTGCGGGGAAACTCGCTTACCAGAACTCATTAGCAAGCATACTTGGCAGGCACTCAATTAACCTGGCTCACGTCTGAACAGTGCTGTGGCTACACAGTTTTTCTGTGGCAGGGACAGTAAAGTGGCACTTAGCATGTGGGGAATGTATCAAAGTCTGATGATAGATACAATTTTTTATTGTGGTAAAAAGCACAAAACATAAAATTTCCCATCTTTACCTGTGTCTCCATGTTGTTTTTCTTGCAAAATTGAACCTTTACCTCTATCCTTTAAACCAATGAACCCTCTTCCCTCTGTACCCCCAGCCACCATTCCGCTTTCCATTTCTATGAAATTGATTCTTTTTGGGGGGGTCTTTTTTGAGACAGGGTCTCGCTATGCAGTTCAGGCCGGCCTTGAGCTCACTTTTGTAGCCCAGGCTGGTCTCAAACTCACACTGATCCTTCTGCCTCAGCCTCCCAAGTGCTGAGCTTATAGGTGTGCACCACCTTAGTGACTTCATTTTTTACATTATATTGTGAGGTCTGGCTATATGAATAGGACTTTAAAAGTCCAATGCAAGAGAAAAACCTCTACAACAGTGAATGAAGCCTGAATGTGCTTGTCCAAAATGCCAATTATTTGGGCTCTGGGGATTATTCCTTTTGGCCAGTGAGGTGCACCCCAAAAGACTCTGGCTGCTTTGCACAGGTGGCTTCATCCCCCTTGTGAGTGATGCAGAAGGCTTGAGCTGGCAGACGAGGGTGACGCACATGAGCGCAGCTCCTTGAGGCTCACTCACGTCCTCAGGAGCCGGCCCTTCTTGGATTCTCAGGATGTATTGCTTCAGGCTTTGGAGGAGCACCGCATTCTATCTGGTTCTAGTTATTTGTGCCCTGGCCTCAGAGCCCCTTCTCCCAAGGCCACAAGTCCCTGAGACCCACTGAGGTACCAGCCTCATCCCGTCAGCTGAGCCTGCCCCCTGCCTTCTCACTATTGAGCAGGTGCTCAAAGATGTCTGCCAAATGGATGAGGACAATGAGCTGAAAACACATCGAGAGGAGCATGGTGAGAGAGGAACTCTTGGCCCCTCATCCCCAAAGTGAAAACTGTGCCATCTTGATCTACTTTATCTCCCAGTGCTCTTAGCTCTGCATCTGCAGTATGAGGGTTCAGTTTCTTCCTCTCTCAGAGGACTGCACAGGGTACAGATGAGGTAATGCTCGGAAAACCCTTCGAAACTGTGGAGGCACTTATTTCAGTTCTGTTGAATATGAAATGTGACTGTCTTTTTGCTTTAACCTCATTTCTCCTGTGATTAAGTGCTGGATTGTATGACAGGGGCACACAAGATCTACTTCTAGTTTTTACAGGAAAGCAAATCCTATTATTTGATATTCAAAAGAACCACCTGCCTTTTTTTTTTTTTTTTTTTTTTTGAGACAGGGTCTGATTCTGTAATTCAGGCTGGTCTTGAATTCATATGTGCCCCAGACTGGCTTTGAGCTCATAGCAATCCTCCTGCTTCAGCTTCCCAAGTGCTGGAATTACAGGAATGTGCCACCCTGCCTGGTAACCACATGGATTTTCCAACTCCAAAGAGAGTAAAATGCAAGTCTAGTGTTATACATTTATGATTGGAATGATAGAAATACCCCACAAGTAATGGACACTGACAGTAAAGGGCAGACACCAGACAGAAATTAACTACTCACCTTGTAATTTGACCCTGCTACAAGGACTTCCAGAAATCTGCAACTGTTTAATGAAAGGGCATCTGAATTTCAGCAGCTCCTCTCAGACTACCATAAATTAGTAGGTATTTAATATGGTTAGCTGAAAATAAGTGTGTGATGACTCTGCTAGAAACTCAAAGCAGAGACTGTAACCACTCTGGACTGTAAAGAACTACGGAAGTTACACACAGCCAAGAAGCAGTGTCTCAGGCAGTGACCATGCTATAGGCCCAGAGCCTATATATGACCCATGGAAGGAAGTGAAGCCAATGTAGTGAGTTCCTTGGGAGAACATGCATTCAACTGAGCTTGCTACCTTAGACTCTAAGATTAGGTCTTCCCTTGTCCTGGGAACTGGGCTTTTATGAAACATCAGCATTCTTGAGCCAGAATTCTATGATGCACTCCAGTAGCTTTTAGGCAGATTTCTAGTCCACACAGGTCTTCATTTCTTTGTGGGCATAGACATAAAGGTTGGACTCTGGGGCAGGTATATAACTGACAATGTGTAAATGTGGTTATTTAGGTAAACTAGAGTGTTTTGATTGGTATAAGATTACTGTTAGGAGGACTGGCTGATAGCTCAGCGGACTAAAGCACCTGTTCAGGCAGACGCAGCAGCTGGGGTTTCATCCCTGGTGGCCCCACCTCTGGAGTGTGCTGAGATGGCGATTGAGACTGAGTGTAGTGGCACATGTCTGTAATCCCAATGCTTGGGAGGCTGAAAACAGAAGGATCACATGAGTCTGATCTATGTAGTAAGACCCTGTAGATCCGGTAGACCTTGTCCTAAATACAGAAGAAGAAAGAAAAGATTACTGTTACTGGGCTGGGGAGATAGTTTGGTGGAATAAGCGCCTTCCTGGCAAGTACAAGGACTGGTTTGATTCCTGGTATCTCAAGCCATGCTGGCCCTGGAACCCTGGGTACACTGTGCCACCCGCTGAAACTGGGCGTGATGGTGCACACCTGTAATCCCAGTGCTGGGGTGGCTGAGACAAGAGGATCACTATGAGTCTGAGCTGCATAGCTGAGACCATGTACCAAATAAATAAATAAAAAGACTTTTTCAAAAAAGATTGCCATGTTAGGTCTTTTTGATTACATTAAATCTTTGTTTTACCCAATGTTCCCCTCTGGAATTTATTCATGCCTTTTCTCTAAGAGTAAGTTTTGAGATGGGGAGATAGCTCAGTGGCATAAATGTCTGTCTGGCAAATGTAAGGTCCTGAGTTTGATCCCCAGCACTAAAAATAAAAAAGTCTCTAAGAAGCAAGAGAGGGGATTTCCTTTTCGTGTGCACAGCCAAACAGAGACCCAAGTTAGTGGTGAGGAGCATTCTAGAACCATTATAGAGGGGGATTGTATCTATTGGCTGGTTTTTGTTAGATCTAGAACTGAAACTCACACCTGTCCTTTGAGCACAAGCACAACTCTGTATTGTGTAATACATCCCCTTCTGTTCCCAGAGCTTAATGAATAACAGTTTCTTAACTAGTGCTGATGATGTGATGAAGAAATATGCAACAGCTCCATAGAACACCTGGGCATTTTCAATTGTTGCTGCTTGGCTCAGGGACGGGCCAGGTTGAAGAATGACCTTCAATTTTCTATGAAAAACACACACCTGGACCATGTGGGATTCCTCAAGCCTAACGTATATCTTTGTAAAGTCTAGGATGGTCTTTCCAGATGTTCCAGCATCCATATTCCTGGTCAGGATTTATCAAAACTTGAGCTCAGTGTCTAACACCCTCAAGATTTCTTTCCCAGGCATCATGGGAAAGGTCAAATATATTTCCCTAGATTGGCCACATGTGATTCTTCTGCCATTATGGGCAGCTCATGGCCAAATTATTTTAGAATATTTATAGGCTGGGGCAAGAGTACAAAGGAGGTAGACACTTTTGCCATCTGATGTCTGTCCTTGCAGGGAAGTGGGTGACTTAAGTTTTCAAGACTGAGTCCTGTGTCAGATGCTAAGGAGGACAAGAATGTAAGGTTAGAATCAGGCTTTGTAAGACTTGAAGCTATAGACAATTTAAGAAGCTTTAAGAGAAATAATAAAAGGCCACAAATAAAAAGGTAGATGAAAAATTTATTTATTTATTTATTTATTTATTTATTTATTTATTTATTTATTTATTTATTTTGGTGGGACTGGGCTTCAAACTCATGACATTGCACTTACCAGGCAGGCACTTGTGCCATGGAGCTATCTCCCCAGCCCCATGCAAAATTTCTTAATTAGAAGGATTTTCCCTAAAGTTGGGGTTCCAAAGTTTGAGTTCGATTTGCTTGAGAACTTTATAATAATGAAAGGAACTGTGGAAGACAGGGACTTGTGTTATAATGTTGGTGGGTGGGACATTCCAAATCCCAATAGGGAACATCTCTTAGCTGAAGTGGCAGAGATGCCAAGTGTTCAAAGTGGAGGTGTAAAGACTTCAGGGGAAAAAGGGCCACTCTAAGCTGGTGACAAGTATGCATCTAGGGAAACTCCAGTTATTTGGAATGCTTAAGATGTAAGCTGTTGAGTCTACTTTTCAAATTATGTAAAACAAAAGACACCTACTGGCCATCAAAAAGTCTCTCTACACACTGACCCCCTCATTCCTGTAGGTTAAGATAATTTTTAAAAAATGATCGCGATGTACCCAACCGTTGAGCTAACAAGAGGAAGCAGAATACATTACCTAAAGTGGTGCCATGAATGGACACACAACTGTGAAATGTTCATTTCCCTTGTACAAAGCCCCATGCTGGCTGGGAGAATGGCAGAAGCCACACACAGTGGGACAGGTGGTGGCCTCCTTTGTGTAACTTAGAGACCACTGCATCAGTGTAGACACAGAGATGCTGCGTAGATCATTATCACAAGGCTGCCACACAGCAAGCAGTCACTCACAATTTAGTGACTGGATGAATGAATTATGTAAGCAGTCTTGGCTTGGGCAAATGAGATGTTTTGAAATCAACTTTATTTCTAAGTTGTCAGACTTTTTTTTTTTTTTCCACAGAGAATTCCTTTCTTAATATGGCCTAGGTTGGTGGTAAAAGGATTAAGATATGAAAGAATTAGCTTTCATTAAGCACCTAACCTGTGGTAGTATTTGGTGTCTGTATATTTCAGCTTTGTAACCATTTGTCTCTTGAAGGAAAGAGATCAGAGAGTTTAGATAACAGGACTGCAGCTTTGCAGGAGGCAAGCAGTGGAGCCAGGACTCAAATCCAGATCTGAGTGCAAAGGGCAAATCCTCTGACTCCAGAAAATGGGTATGTGTCATAAAAATGAGTGTGGGGGCAGTAAAACACCAAACTGTGTGTCTGCTGAAGAACTTGGGTCCTTGAGCGGCCCACCATAGGACAGCAGGGTTGGACTGGGTACCTTGGCAGGGGGTGACCACATGGCCAGGCCCCAGCATACACCTGTTGTCACAGCAATTATGTGAACACCTCTTCCCATTGAAGTGGCCCACTGTGGACTGGAAATTCTATCACTGTCTTCTAGTGTTTCTCTGGTTCCTAATTTCCTTAATTTCAAATTGAATGTAATAATGTTTCTTTGATAAAGAAAGGGATGAGTTTTATTTTCCAGGATGTGAGATGTAGGAATTGACAGGACCTTTGCTGGAGGTTACACTGCCTTTCCAACATGGGCATTTTTCTGCTAGTGTTCCTTTCCTTTAAAAATATACTGGTAAATCCCCTTTTGGCTGACCTGCTTCCAGAGAAAGCAGGAACACTGCCTAAGGATTTTTCCTTCATTTTGGTGGCTACCGTTTATTGTGAATACTTATAGTCAGTCAGCACTGCGTGCACTGTCTCAGTAATGTACACAGTGATACTGTTGGGTATTCCTTGCTTTGTAGCTACAGAAACAAAGACAATCAACTTGCAAGAAAGGGATGGAGCCAGGTCTTCCTAGGTTCCTCACTACTGTGCTATGTGGAGCTAATGTGGACACAGCGTACGCATGTGGGGCAGATAATCTGAGGAATTCCACGCTTAGCTCCCTGTGGCTTTGCCAAGATCACTCGGTGTCTGTGCTAGCCTTCATAGCTTCCTCTAGCCATTTTATAGACTGAGATGCAGGTTCTCAGAAAAATAGACAGAAAGGAGTTGGCAAGGTGTGATGAATGTTCACTTATGTGGATCTTCACAGCTTTTATTTTCTTATGTGTGTTTTGTTTTTTATGTTCATCTTTCTTACCACATAGTATTAAACAGAAAACACATTTGCTTCTTTGTTGTTTACATAGACAATACTTAAAGAAAAACCACCAGGTGACACTGTATCATTCCTGCTTTTATTTATTGTCTGGCTGACTTACATAGACACAGATGTCTAGGGTAGATTCTACCCTAGCATTTAAACTATCCTGATGACACAGATGCCAAGATGTGTCTGTTTACACAGTGTGATGGCATGAAAAAAATATTTTTCTTTTATTTTCAGTCTTCACCTTCTATAGCCCCTGACTATAAACAGGAAAAAAATTAATTTCATACCAAAATGTTAGGGTGCTTTAATAACAATTTCATTCCTGCCACTAAAATAATAAAATTGACATTACAAGCTAAAAGATAAAGGCCTAACAGATTTTACAATAGGTAAATAATCTGCTACTTAGACATAAAAAGTTGATTTCTTTCAAATCATAAAATAAGGCACCATTGGATTAAATATTTTTCTTGGCTTTGCTAAATAAAATGCATAACAAAATAAATACAAACACTGAATTTTAATACTGTAATACATTTCAATATAAAATGATATGTGAATGTCAAAATACTGTATTGGCTCTTGAATACATTTATTTAGAAACCATATGGGGGAAACATACATGTAAGTTCTGATTTCAAGGGAAAAATGTTCATTTTTATGATATGCCAAGGTTGAAAGATTTTCAAATAAAACTTATTCAAAGTTGTGGATGCAATTACTTGCTAATTTTCAGAGAAAAAGCATAAGTGTATTCATGAATTGTTCATTTTATTTTATTTTATTTTTTTTATTTTTTTTATTTTTTTGTCTTTTTGAGGCAGGGTCTCGCTATGCAGTTGAGGCTGGTCCTGAGCTCATTTTTGTAGCCCAGGCTGGTCTCGAACTCTCATCGATCCTCCTGCCTCAGCCTCCCGAGTGCTGGGATTACAGGCGTGAGCCACCACGCCCGGCTACATTTTAAATATATTCTAAAACATTTCTAGTCTGGATGAAATGCAATTTGAGCTGTTACTCTGTTTCTTGCTTTAGAAATGGTGCTTGCAAAGTTGAGATAGATAAGGACTTGTCCAATTTCCTTTACAGTTTTCTTTTACAACATTCAGGCCTGCTTTGTTTGGGTTGGACATACCTTTGCCAACTTTTTTTTTTTTTAATTTTTATTTTATTTATTATTATTATTTTTTTCTTGTTTTAGGACCTTTGCTTGTTTATTCATTCATTTTTATGGCCGGCTCAGCCCGCCCCGAGGGCAGGGCTGGCACAGCATGTGGTGCTGGGGATCGAACCGCGGTCCCTGAAGCCGCCTAAGCTTTCCAGAGCAGGCGCTTTAGACCACTGAGCCATCCCGCCGGGCCCAACCTTTGCCAACTTTTAAAAAATGTATTTAGTACAGGGTCTCACTATGTGGCTTGGACTCACAGTGATCCTCATGTTTTCAGCCTCCCCCGGGCTGGGATTACTGGATTGCACCACCAGGTCTGGTCTTGGTGGTCGGCTCAGTGTGACCGGGGGCAGCGCCAGCATGGCCTGTGCTGCTGGGGATTGGATCATGATCCCTGTGCTTGCCTAAGCAGGCACATAGTCTGCTGAGCTATCTTGCTGGCCCTTCCTCTGCCAGTTTGTTAGGAAGGCCCAATGCTATTTTTTGTGACTTGGGTCATTAGGTCATACAGGTGTTAATCACTGTTGACTTTAGAACAAAGAATCCAAAATAAAATCATGCAGCTAAATTAGCAAATTAGCATTAAAATTAAAAAAATACTTTGACCAAGCTTGTTATATGTCCTTATATTTCTTGATTCTCTTAGAGTAACAGCCCCAAGTAACAACAGCCATACGATACAGAAAGGGCAGAGCAGGGGAAAGAAAATAAGTTCTCGAATGTACTCGGCCCAGGCTTTTGGCAAGGGGAGTTATAGAAGTACAGTATATCCAAATCAGAAAGTTCAGAATTTATTAGACATTCCATTTATTGGAACTTTTAAGTTCTGCTTTTATATAAATGAAACTTTTAAGTCTATAAAGAGGAATGCATCCTTCAGAATTTTCTTTGGATTGATTTCTTGTTAGCATCTCCCAGTAATACATGACCAATACACTGAATTCAATAAACTGATACAAAGTTTAGGTAGATATACATATACATATGTGATCATGTGCTTTTAAAAAGTGGATAATGGCAATTTTAAACATAATCATATAAAACATCAAAGTGGAATTTTTTTTTTTTTTTCCAACTCTAGAGCTAGATTTAAAAGTCCCAGTAAGATTTTGTAAACAAAATCACATAAAAAAGGCAAGGTTGGCTCTTCCTTCTGGTCCATTAGTGGAGTTTTATTTGCATAGATCTAGGACAAATGATTCTATCGGATAGAGTCAAAGTAACCCACTCCCCAATTCTACTAGCATGGCGCCCCCATTCATCCAATTCCATAAGTGTCAGAATGAGATTTTCAAGAGCTTTGCCCATCATCTCAAATCTGCTATGGATCTCTGTACTTTTGTCTTGATACCCTCCTCTTTCCTTCCCTCCTGCCTGGCTTCCCTGCCCTCTCCTCCCCCCAGGAGTTTGCTCAGTGGGAGGTAACAAAGGTCGCTCCCACTCTGCGGACTCTGTGAGGCAGGTGTCGGTGGGTGTACAGGCAGCTATGCTGAGCCTGGAAGCCCTGCAGCTTTCCATTTCTTCCCAATGGCTTTATTCCATGTGACTAAACTGTGTAAGGTTAATGTCTGGCCTCAGCACAGTGAAGCAACACTTGCACACAGATGTGAAAGGAAGAGGAAGAAGGGACTGACATCTGGGGCCAAGCTGCCTGCCAACGAGTGCTGGTTCCAGCTCTGCTTTTAGGCCCTCTTGAGTTGCTAATGCTCATCCTATTTTGGTTTTTTAAACAAGCGATGTTTTAAAAAAAAGATTTATTTATTTGGTACAGGGTCTCACTATGCAGCTCATAGTGATCATCCACTCTCAGCCTCCCCAGCATTGGGATTACAGATGTGTGCCACCGTGCCTGGTCTCAGTGACTGGCACAGCACACCTGGAGTTCTGGGGCTGGTGTGGCATGTGGTCCCAGGGATCAAAGCCAGGTCCTTGCGCTTGCCAGGCGGGCACTCATAACGCTGGGCACTCATAACGCTGAGCTATTTCCCTGGGCCTAAACAAGAGGTTTTGATACTAGCTTCCATCTTCCTGATTGGTGTTGGCCAACAGATTGCCCACTGAGAACATGTGGCCACCCCAACACTTGCCATGGAGCTGGTCTGAAGGGTGATGCGCTTTAAGCATAGCATACACACTTGATTTGGAGACTTGGTACCAAAAGCAATGTAAAATATCTCACTAATAATTCTTAAATGGGCTAGAGGTGGAAATGATGTTTAGATCTGAGTGAAATATATTAAAAGTTAATTTCTCCTGTTTCTTTTTACCTTTACAAAAATGTGCCTAGTAGAAATTTAAAAACTATATATGGGGTTCACATTATATTTCTACTGGACAGCTCTGTCCTGGGGCCTACCCTGGAATGCCCAAGAGTGGGCATTCTGTAACTGCAAAAGCTTTGTATGAGCCCTTGCTCAGCAACTTGCCTTGGTGGTCTGTGGTTCATGGAAACAGACTCACAGGAGGCCAAGCATATGAGAGAAGCACGGGCAATAACAGCTCTCAGGGGCTTTCATAATTACAGCCTGTAGCAAAGGCAGGGAATGTTTGGTTGAGGGCCCAGATACAATGGGTCTCTACCTATTTGCACAAAAGTCTATGGATCCCAAACCCAATACTGGCAGGCCGTAGCTGAAGCAGGCAATAGCTGTGGGAATATACAGAACATAAAAAGCTAGGTGCATTTCTCTACTGGGTCCCAACCCACTTCACACACAAATCCCCTCACCCTCTCTTCTTCCTGCCTGCCACAAATGAAGGCAATTCTCAGACAGCAACAACAGAAGGTGCTTTGGAGCCTAGAGAGAGGAGAGCAGGCAAAGATCACCTGGGGATGGGAGGGAGGGGTGGGGCACCCCTTTCTCTTCGGTTGGATCCACCTTAAAGAGAAAACAGACAATATAATTTTGGTTAGAAAGTTTACACTCTACTATGGAAACTAGGGGTAGTTGCGAAAGTACCCACTACTTCACCTCCTGTGACCAAGGCTGAGGCTACCCGGCATGTGTGGATGCGGAAGGCAGCATGGAATGATGGGGACAAACACCACCAGACGATGGCCACCACTCACTACTGATAAGGAGCACCAGGCTCAGCCAAAACACACGGTTTTTCTCTTTACAACATAATGTGTTGACTATAGATTTAGAAAAATATGAACAAAACAAAACAAAAAATTCTTCTATGCTTACACCACCCAGGGATACTCAATAGCAATTACATGTATAATTTTCATTTAGAAATCATTCTTTTTCTTCTAGAAATAGGATTGCACACAGCCAGTACTCTTTGAAAATGTAACTATTAATGACGTATTGCATTCTACTATATAAAACTATATCCTCATTTTATCTAATCACTCCATTTGTTGGATAAGGTTGGTCAAGGGTGCGAAATCCTATCTCACTGTAGATTTGCTTTTGTTACATTTCCCTAAGGGTTAGTGATGCTGAACATCTTCTCATGCACTTACTGGTTATCTGTATATCTTCAGAGAAATGTTTATTTACATGAATACTTAAATATTGTTAATATTGTTTAGTAGATTTTTTTTTTTTCCCCTTTAGTCAGATGGGCTTGTAACAAGGTTTGAGGAAGGCATACAGCATCAACACCCAATCATCATGATCATGAACTGAAGGCTACGCTTTTATTGTTTAGTTGTAGGAATTCTTTATATATTTTGAATATTAGTCCTTTATCAAATACATGATTTCCAAATATTTCCTCCCATTCTGTGGGGTGCCTTTCACTTTTTTGATGTTGTCTTTCACGCCTTTTCAAGCTATGCACATTCATGGGCTATCACTGCATTTTAAACCAGGTCAAGCATCCATTCTCATTTTGAGGTTGTAGCTAGTGTGGCATGAAGCCAGGGGCTGAGGCTGTCCTCAGGTCTCCCATGGGCACAGGGCAGGTGAACAGGTTTAATTTGGCCGCTGCTTTGAGATTCGCAGGGCTGGCACTAAGTGTGTGTGTGTGGAGGGGCTTCTTCCTGAGGGATCTTGACAGTGACCCTATGGACTGAGGGGCTGCTGAGACTAAAGCAAATCTCTGGGCAAGGAGAGGTGTTGGAAAACCCTGGCAGTCCTTTGAGTGGTCAAACCCTCACCATCCCTACCCAGCTGGGGAAAATGGTTTTGTTACTCACGTAAAATGTAAATAATATTCAAATGAGATAAAAATGCTTACAATGAGTGAGGGAAAATATTTAGACTCCTTAAAGTGAATTCATATTAGTGCCCAAGACAGAAGGAAAGCAGGATATACTCTTATCAGACACAAGCCACTTTCTGATGAAGATTCATTCACATAAAACATTTGAAGGGTATCTGTTCCATGGGAGAACTTATTTTTCAACAAAAATTTCAACCACTAACTCTCGTTTTATTTTTTTGAGACAGAGGCTCACTGTGTAACCCAGCGACCCTTGAACTTGCAAGCCTCTTGCTGTAGCCGCCTGAGCAATGGGATCAGAGGTGAGCACTACCACGCCTGGCTCTCAGCTACTCACGTGATCATTTCATTCTAGTTAGCAATTTTTATTATGCATTTTTGAGGAATGTGGTATTACAACTAAATGAATTTTTCTAGGAATTAAAGAGTTCTACTTTCAAGATCAATATTCTGTTTCTTTCTCAAATCTGTTCACAAAATACAATCTGAGTCACAGGTGTTGTTCTGCGCTGGACCATTTGGTACAACTGTGCCCTTCATGCCTTCTTAGACCTATCTGATCTTTCCAGGCTCAGGATTTTTGCTTCTTATCATCCTTAACCTACTCTAAACCTGGGACCCAATCAGCAGAAACTGCTTAAGATTGGCATGTTAGAATGAGTCAGAGGCTGCGTGAGGTGCGCTGCTTCAAGGACATGGCGAGGGAGGCTGTTGCAGCTGGTCCTGGGGCTAAGGCTGGCACGAGTCTGAGCATCATTCAGCTCTCTGCACATTTCATGCTAGTTATTTCTGGGTTGCGAATATTTACTGCTGTGGGATGGCAGGATGTGTATTTCCCTTTTGTGTGCACATTTATTCTTCAATGGGGAAAATGATTTTCTTCTTTATGGCACCTGTTATAGTTTGTGTCTAATTGTTCCCCAAAGCCTTATGCAGTCATACAGCAGGGACTTTTAGAGTTTGAGATCAACTCATGATCCACTGGGATTATGGGTGTGAGTACTACACCTAGCCTGGGACATATACCCTGAATGCTACTCAAGGAAGACAGACTTAACTCTCTGCAGCCATTGTTGCTGCTACTACTCCATTTTGCTCTCTGCTTTTTGCTGGCACCATGAAAGGCTGTTCTCTGTCATGTGCCGCTCTGCCTTGGAGCCAGCTGAGTATGGACTAAAACCTCCAGTAACTATGAGTCAAACCATGCCTTCCTTCATTTTGGGTGTTGGGTATTTGTCCCAGCAAGGAGAGAATAATAGCATCATAACATATTAACCAACCAGAAACCATCTAGATGTCCTGGCATGCTAAATTATTGCCTGCTGGGTTGATGCATTCCTATGGAATAAAAACTATGTGATAAAATGGGAAGTGTTTACTAAGCAATGTTTATATAAATTCCACCGCCAAAAGAACCTATACCTTGTAATTATAACTATATAAAAATATGAATTGCATGGGTAAGTTCTGTTTTGCTTTTGACACAGTCTTGTCATGTAGTCCAGGCTGATCTTGACCCCATGGTGATCCTCCTGCTTCAGCATCCCAAGTGCTGAGATTATAGGTGAGTGCCACCATATTTGACCTAACTATATGAATAATAATAGAGAGCCTGGTAAAATCTGTTCTGGGGAGACATTATGGATATATTCAACATTTTCACAGAATGCTACATAAAGCTATTGTAGTAATACATTTAAAAGATTAAGGCAAGATAGTGAATTTTTGTGACAAAACATTCTGCAGGCCTCAAAGCTAGTGGGATTAGCTCAGTGGCACAGTACTTGCTTGGCAACTGTGAGGCCATGAGTTCTATTTTTGGTACATAAAGGTCACTTAGTAACTCTTTCAAGTATTCATCAACCAAGAAATGGATAAAAAACATCTAGTATTTTTATACAGTGGAACACTACACATGATAAAGAAGTCTAAATTTTAGAGAAATGCTAAATGGATGTATTTTGAGAGATCATACTCATAAATTAAATAAGTCAGTCTTGCTTGTGTAAATATATTGATTCCCTAGTGTAAAAAGCAGAAAGAGTAAATATGATCTAAAATGTCTAATAGATATTGGGAAATGGGAAGAAACATTTTAGAAGGCAAGAGAAACTGGGATGGGGGAAAGGAGAAAAGAAATCTTGAAGACATAAGGGTAGGAAGAGAAGTACTTCATGGAATCAACAACTGGGATCTCATTTCATGGAGAAGTTTCTGCACATTAAAAGAAATCATGAACAGAGTGAAGACAAGCCACAAATTGAGAAAAAATCTTAACCAACAGTCACTCAGACAAAGAACTTCTATCTGGAGTATAGACAGAAAAACTAAAGAACTAAAAAAAACCAAAACCAAAACCAAAAAAAACCATCAGGCACCCAAAATTCATAGACACAATCCAAAAGTGGGCAACAGAGAAGAGCACACACTTCTGAGGAAGAAAAACAAATGGCAAATAAATACATGAAAAAATGTTCCACAGCACTGCTCACTTGAGAAATGCAAATTAAAACAACACAGATTCCATCTGATTCCAGAACGAATGGTTATCATAGAGAAGCCAACTAATGACAAATGCTAGAGGGGCTGTAGGGAAAAAAACAAAACAAAACAAAACAAAACCCTTCTACACTGTTGGTGCAGTACAGACTGGTACAACCTCTATGGAAATCAGTGTGGAGACTCCTCAAAAACTTGGATTAGAAGGCCCATTCTCCCAGCTATTCCCCTTCTGATATTTCCCGTAAGAACTGAAAATACACCACAGTTACACATGTGAATTCATGTTGACACTAGCACAATTTGTCATAGCTAAATCCTAGAAACAACCTGAATTCTGATTAACTGAGAATAAAGAATATTTTATGCAATAGAGTATTACTCAGCTATAAAGAAAGACAAACTTGGGCCTTTATAGGTAAATGGATGCAACTAGAAGCTATACTTATTAAATGAAACAAGTAAGACCCACATATGTAAATATCGCACTGTCTCCTTAGGGTAAGAACCTGAAAGAATAACTAAAATCTGAAAGGTGCAATAGCTATAGTAAAACGGAAAGAAACTGAACAAAGGGAATAAACAATTGAGATAGGGGAAAGGAAAAAAGATTTTTTAAAAAAAGGAAGGGAAAAATCATGGCAGTGTATATATATATATATATATATATATATATTATATATATATATATATACTATACATATGGAATATACATATATTATGCTAAGATGCTTGTACTACTAATTTCTATCAGTTTTTTTAAGGTAGCAGTTAATGCTTAAAATTATTACTTTGACCAATTTTATATACTAACATCTGTAACCTAACTACATTGAAGACCGCAATGTGCATTATAACATCCATTGTTGAATACTTTGCATCTTGTTCTTTTTCTATTTTTTAAAGATATATCATTCCCCCCAAAGATATATCATTTCTAATGTCTTATCTTTTATTTTTATGCTCTCTTTAAAATAAATTTAAAAATTAAAAAGGACAAAATAAATTCAAGGTTTATGGGAAGGAAGAGTTGATTTCTTCTTCTTCTTCTTCTTTTTTTTTTTTTTTGCAGGACCGGGGTTCAAACTCATGACCTTGCATGTTCCAGGCAGGCACTTGTGCTATGGAGCTATCTCCCCAGCCCCTGATGTCTTAACTATCTGACAGATCTTGCATGCCTGTATCTGGTAGTGTGAGCAACAAACTTGATAACACTATGTAATACAACAACATTGCTAATTTCCTGCTTTTGTTGTGAAATTCTGCACCACTTTTATTGTCTTATGGTACTTTTTGTCTTTGTCATTATTGTTTTTCTGTCCTCTTTAAATAAAATTTAAAAAAATAAAAAGGAAAAATATATATACACACACAATTGCTAAGATAGCTATACTACTAACTTCTATTAGTTCACTGAAAAGAAAGGTTTGTGCTTTTATCATTTTATCAATCTGTCCGGCCTATATCTTGTAATCTAAGCAACTACTTTGAAGATAGCAATAAGCAGTGTACTAACCATTATTATTATTTTTTAAATGTATTTTTAGTACAGGGTTTATAGCTCACTATACAGATCAGACTCATAGTGATCCTGTTTTCAGCCTTTCAAGTCTCAGGATTAGAGATGTGCACCACCACACATAGTCTCAATCAGCATCTCAGCATGCCCTGGGGGCGGGGCCAGTGCGGCATGCTGAAGATCGAAATCAGATCCCTGTGCAAGCGTGTTAATCTGCTGGGTTATCTGGCTGACCCTCTAGCCATTATTCTGCCCTACTGTCTTGTTTTGAAATTTTATGTCATTGTTTTGGTTTTTCTCTTTATATAATAAAAATTTTCAGAACACCTTACATTAAAAAAGAAAACTAACAGGAAAAGAAAGATGGTTCTACTTTTGCTATCTCAGGACGTTTAAAATGGGAAAAGAAGCCAGGCGTGGTGGTGCATGCCTGTAATCCCAGCACTCGGGAGGCTGACGCAGGAGGATAGGTGCGAGTTCGAGACCAGCCTGGGCTACAAAAGTGAGCTCAAGACCATCCTCAACTGCATAGCGAGACCCTGTCTTAAAAAGACAATAAATAGGGGCCCGGTGGGATGGCTCAGTGGTCTAAAAGCACCTGCTTGGGGAAGCTTATGTGGCTTCAGGGACTGCAGTTCAATCCCTGGCACCACATGCTGCGCCAGCCCTGCCGTAGGGGCGGGCTGAGCTGGCCATAAAAAATGAGTGAATAAACAAAGGGTCTGAAACAAGAAAAAAATTAAATAAAATTTAAAAATCTTTAAAAAAAAAAAAAAAGACAATAAATAAATAAATAAATAAATAAATAAATAAATAAATAAATAAAATGGGAAAAGAGTAGCTGCTCATGCTGGGTTCAAACTGTGATTGGCCTGCGGGGCCTCCCAGAGCATCCATCAGGAACATAGGTGTGCACACTGCACCCCGCTAAGGTAATCCCATCCTATGTACACTGTGTGTCTTCAATCTTATCACAGCACATGGAAGGGAAGTTTGCCAGGATTTGGATAGCTTCGAATGGATTTCCTGATCTGACTCCAGGCACAAGGCCCAGATTCCTATATAACCTGAAAATAACTCAGGTTATTCAAGTACACGTCTGCCGAAATTCTTGGTGGAAATACTCACTCCGGCTTTCATTTCTTGACAATTTGCTGGGATAACTTTTGTTCATTGGTACATATGGCTCTGGAGGTGGCAAATCAGAAATCGGATGAAAGTAAAATCTGCTTTCCCACTCATCTAGGGTAGAAACAAACAGTATGTTCAGTAACAGACAATCTGCTGGAAGCTTACGTAATGAAAAGCACAGGATGAAATACAGACGGAACTGCAGGAACCAGTTTTAGTTTTATGCCTACTCTACAGAAAAGCTGGAAGCGCTACAAAAGTCATTGACCAACACACTGATAAAATGTACTGGAAAAATTGGACTGACTTTTTTGTCCCCAGCTACATATTGAACACAGGAGTGATTAGGATCTGGGCCAGTGCCAGGAGCTAGGGTGTGGGGGACTTTTCTTCCTCAGCGGGCCCTGGAATGACTGGGCCACTCTGACAACACTGGTGGAAAGTGGCTGGATCTGCAGGCTGCTGAGTCTCTTTCCTACAGCCAACTTTTTACAAATATAGGTACCAAGAAGGTAAGCTGAAAAAATGGTTCTTTCAAGAATTCTGGACTCTCTGGACCAAAATGAGCCTTAAACAAAGAACAGGTCAGAAAAAAAATGATCTGCCTTTGTCAAAAGTGGGAGGGGCGTTGCTATCTTTACTTTGAAGTCCCAGCAGGCCCAAAGATTAGTTAGATTGGTGCAGTGCCCTGTGATGAGGACTGGGAACAAGAAACACTAACTCCTCACACAGCCACTGTACCTTCTCCTGAGTTGTCCTGGAAGCCGTTTCTAATGGACGTGGATGGTGGCGGTGGGGGCGGTGCCCCAGCACCTGGTCTGTCTGGAGGAAGAGGAGGCCTGGATCCACTCCTGGGACTGTCTACTCCACTCCTGGACGGCAACTGAGGGGTGGCAGGCAGGGCCCGACTTGTGCTGCCATTTCTGTTCACAGGCGGTGGCGGTGGGAGGGGCCCTGGGACAAAGGAAAGGACAACGGTAAATGCGATGCTGTGGTACAACCCGTAGCCATTGTAGGCATTACTGTGTGATGGACGCTCAGCCTTTACCTAGGGAACGGGATGTTCCAAGACTCTAGAAGTGGCTGCACACATAAAGATGAACATGCACATGTGCACACATTTATTTGCACAGAGAGTGCAAATAGTTAAATAGCTGAGGGCCTTGAGTTAATGCAGAGGCTGGAGATGGCGCAGTGAAATTGAAAGCAGGTGACAATGTTTATGCTAAGTACCATATAATTTAAAAAACATTTATAATCCTTTTAAAGAGCTATTGAACCTAATTACTGTGACATCAGGAAAAAAAAATTGAAAAAGAAGACAGCTCTGAAATTATTTTAGGCTTAAGAACACAGTTCTTTGATGGTACCGTCTTGTGTAATTGCATGCATGCCTCTGTGCAGCAGTGAACAGCTTCCAGACGGAAGTGACATCAGGAAACCGGATGTGAGTTGTGCCCATGGCAGGAGGTCCCTCTTAGTTCTCCCTCTCTAGGGAGTCAGAGACACAGGTGGTGATGAACCGCTCATCGATATTCCCAGCTACAGACGTGGTCCGGCGCCCATCCCTGAGGAAGCTGTCACCCGATAGATTTTGGTCCCTGTCTACAACAGGTGTCACGTAGTTAATCTTTCTCTGCTTCCAGGGGTAATGTGCCAAAGGAAAAGTGCTATAGAATCAGTTTTTTTTTTTTTTTTTAAATGTAATGGTTGTTCTGAAATTTTGCACCACTTTTATTGTCTTATGGTGCTTTTTGGCTTTGTTGTTATTTTTCTTTCTTTTCTCTTTAAAATACAATTTTTAAAAATGTAGTGGTGTGGTATAATGAGAAAAGTTTTAGTTTCCAGGAAAAAATTCAAAGTAGACTCTTTTTTTAAATAAAAAGAGGAAGGGCTGGGGAGATAGCTCAGTAGAATATGTGCTTACTTGGCAAGTGCAAAGTCCTGAGTTCAATCCCCAGTATCGCCAAAAAAAAAAAAAAAAAAAAAAAAAAAAAAAAAAAAAAAAAAAAAAAAAAAAAAAAAAAAAAAAAAAAAAAAAAAAAAAAAAAAAAAAAAAAAAAAAAAAAAAAAAAAAAAAAAAAATAAATAAATAAATAAAATAAAAAAGAGGGCTGGGGCAATAGCTTGGCAGAATAAGCACCTGCCTGGCAAGTGCAAGGATCCAAGTTCTATCCCTGGTATCACATGCCATGCTGACCCTGGAACCAGGGGCTAGCTGTGCTGGCCCCAGAACCAGGCGTGGTGGTGTGTGCCTGTAATCCCAGCACTGGGGAGGTTGAGACAGGAGAATCACTGGGAGTTTGAGCTGAATAGCAAGACCTTGCATCATAAAAATAAATAAAAATTTTAAAAAGTCTCTAAAAATACAAAAGAAACCCACCCTACTCTTCACTTTCTCCATATACAGATGCTATTTTGTTGAGTTAAATTAAATAAAAAAAACAACATGAGTATTTTTCTATGTAAATCCAAGTGGCCTTACTATTAGTCCTAATCTTTAGTAGTGTTATCCATTTGTAACATGCTGACGTTTCAGGTAAATCTGATGGCACCATAAATATAAATATTTCATTACCTATAGATTGAGAATCCAATTCAAAGACCTCAAATGGAACAATTGCCATTGCTCAATCACCTATCAGAGGCTTGTCTCAAACATTGGAGGGGGTGAAAGCCACCGCTGAGAGTGGGGTAAGGGCTCAAGGAGACTGCAATGTCACCTTGTAGTACTTCCTGCCCCATCTGCCCATCACTGCCAGGGCCCTGGGCAGCAAGTCTTGACTTACTGCTTAAAATGAGTCTCATGTAGTTGAAGAGTTTTTTTTTTTCTTTTTGAGACAGGGTCTCCTATGCAGTTTGGGCTGGCCTTGAACTTACTTCACAGCACAGGCTGGTCTTGAACTCACAGCGATCCTCCTACTTCAGCCTCTGCAGAGTGCTGAGATTTCAGGCTGTGCCACCACACCCAGCTTATAATTTGAGTTTAACATCCTGGTAATATAACCACTGAATTGCCACTAAATGTAAACTAGACTGTCAACACCATAGGGCCTGTACTATGGAACCTGATCAACTTCAACTCATTTTTGTTTTAAAATATTCATGAGACTCACTCTCGAGCCTCACAGACTCAGCTCCATACTCAGGCAGGCTCAAGAGAAAGCAAGTTTCTACTTCTCATTGGCAGGATAATAATAAGCATGATCATTTATTGAATAATGTAATTATCAAAAAATGTAAAATAGCCTCTATACAAAACTTGTCCCATTTAGTTTTTAAAATAACTTGAGAAGTACAGGGTCAATAGATAAGATCTCTGAGATACTAGAAACTTAAAATTTTTAAGCCAAGAAACTAATGAATGGAAAAGTCTGAATTTAATTTCAAAGCCATCAAATTCTAATAGTTTTGCTATATATAATCTTGGACCCTGACATTCTGTCTCTAGGAATTCACTGAAAGGAAAACATGTAGAGTTATGCACATATACTTAGCAACCAGCCTGCATCACCACATTATTTGGACTGGTACACATCTAGAGGTGGCCATTATAACAAAGGAGGGTACATTTGGGAGGCTCAAGACATGAAGGTACATTTGTAGGATCTAACATTATGTAGCTATTAAAAATCAGGTTGTAGAAGAATATTTACTCATACCAGAAAATGTTAATGAGATGTTGTTAAATAAAAACCAAGTTACCAGTATATTCAGGGTAACACCAGAGTTATAAATGTTAAAGTCTGTGTTTCAACAGATTGAAAAGATACATGAGATGTTAAAAAGATGTGTGAGAAGCCATGTAAACACATTATCAAGGATGACTTCTGGATAGTGAAGTCGTATGCAAAGGCCTTCAAGTGCTTTGTGGGAAAATCCCTCGATGTTGGATTAAAAGAAATGTGTGACATTTCATTCACCTGAATACACAATGTCATTTATCCCTGAAGATATCTTAAAGACAGGCCACTATGGCTGTGGATCAGATTTGATGGACTGATAAGTTTTTAGTATCTGCAGTCATTCTCCAGGGCATAGTGATTTGAGTGAGTGGTTTTCGAGCTCCACTGCACATTACTAACACCGGAGAAACTTCAAATATCCTGACACTCTATATCCCCGACCAGATCTGCCTGGGAAGCAGCCCATGGTAGCTCTATTGTATGATCGAGTCTGAGGGCCACTGATTCAAATAATGGTGTTTATTAGGTTCCTAGGGTCAAAGGTCAATCAACTTTCAGAGAAAAACTGCCCCATTTCCAGACATGAGGAGGTATTCAAGGTGAGGTGGCATTTAAAAGGTAGATGGTTGCAGTAAGTCCATCAATACCGATTGTAAAGATAAATCTATTAAAAATGATTATAATTAGAGAAAGAGCTAATTGTATGGGGTCCTACATTTTATTTCATACTCTGAAGGTTCTCCCCTTAGATAAGTTTTTGTTAGCCTGTGTTGGGACAAGTATGGGCCTGTCTAGTCTTAAAATAGCATGCAGGTTTTCCACCTACCAGTGTTGGAGCTCCAACTTGGTGCCTCATGCCTGCTATTAGGTTAAGGGGTCTACCACCAAGCTACACCCCTAGCCACTATACAAATCCTGAGCTTATGACTATGACAATTCCTATACAGAGAGGGTCTACAGACTATACCATTGTACCAGAGGTGGTAACAAAGCTCAAAACAGACTTTTGAACACCTATATTGCATCAGCAGGGAAGTGGTCTCAAGGCCTGGCTAACAGAGAGATTCATTTGCTGTGATGTAATAGTTCTCGTGTTGGAATTCTGCAGGACATGCGTGAGACCTGCTTGTCAATGAGGCCTGCTGAGCTCTACTGCAGATGGTGCAGAGATAGCCTCTTTTTTCACTAATTTGTTGGTGTTGGTTATCTATTACAAGCGCGACTCAAACTTCAGAGGTTTGTGGGCCTCTCAAGGCACCATGCAGGATGTCACCTATGGGTGGAAGTAGTCCCAGGAATTACTAAGCTTTTGTTTGCCTGCACTTTGGGCTACGGGTGGGACACGGCGCTGGGCTCCAGGGCGCCACCTCACCCTCTGCCCCCAGCCCTTACCTGATCTGCCTGGTGGGTCCCGCACTGGGGGCGGGGGTCTCTCGTTGGGTGGAGGCGGCAGAGGGCCCGAGCGCCCGGCGGACGTCAGCGACGGCGCGGACGAGGTGAGGGACAGGTTCCGCTGTGGGAGCCGTGGGATCTCGTCGCCGCCCGGGGGCAGGGGCGGCGGGCCGGGCCGGCTGGGCGGCAGCGGGGGCGGCGCGGGCGAGGCTGCGGAGGGCGCGGGCCGCGGCGTGGCGGGCACCGGGGGCTTGCTGTTCTGCGGGGGCGGCGGCGGCCCGGCGTCGCGGTGCAGGCCCGGCCTGTTGCCCACGGGGGGCGGCGGCGGCGGCGCCTTGTCCTCTGCGGCGGCCCGGCTCGGGGTGGGCGGCAGGGGCGGCCGGCTGGAGAAGGCTGACGGCGCGGCACCGGCGGGGCTCTGCCTCAGGGAGCCGCCCCCGAAGGCCGCGGGGCCGCGGGTGCCGGGGAAGGGCGGCGGCGTGGGCCCGAGGCTGGGCTGCCGGGGCGCCGCGGGCACGGGGGGCGAGCCCCGGCTGTGCAGGCCCGACTGGACGGGCCTCGGCGTGCTCGGTACCGGAGGGGGGAGGCTTTCGGGCTTGGAGCCCGCGTCGGGCCTCGGCGGAGGCATCCGGCTGCGGGGAGGCTCCGGGGGGCCGCTGCGGTGGCCCGGGGCTGGCGCGGGAAACCTCCCTGGGCCGCTGGGGGACGGGAAGGGCTTGGCAGACGCGGGTCTTCCGCCTGGCGGCAAAATCGGCGGGCGGCTTCCTCCAGAGTCTAGAGAATGGGCAAACAGACAGCAGTTAGGACGTTAGAAACCCGAAGTCCTCGTGGAGCGAGGCTTCCCAGACCCCTGCCCTGGGTGCATGCAAACATAGGTTACTACTGTTCAGATAGACCCGGTTCTTAGAGGCCGCGGAATGGACCCCGGCCCTGTTACCCTTCGAAGCCCAGGTTTTACAGCCAGTCAGCCTTCAAAAGGATTTTGGAGAGATCACTTGGCATTAAGTGTGGAGAGAAACTGTAAGCGCTCTGAGAGGCTCCCATTCTTTATGGAGGCCTGGGATCAACATGGCTCGGGTAGATGGGATTTCTGCTGATGACTTTCCTTTATCTCCACCGCCAATCCTTGTCCCCTGGCCTTTGTACCTTTCAGCTTTGAAACATAATTCAGCTGCTTTAAGTTTAAAAATAAAAAAAAGTTATCTGAAATGACTTTCCATCTGTGCAGCCTTATCCAATCCACTTGCAAAGAAGTGCCAGAGAAGTGGGGAGAGCTTAATGGAAAAGTCATGACTGACTGCATTAAGAAAGAACTAAGGAAGGAAAGGAAAAAAAAAAAAGTTTTGTACAAAGTTTAATTAAAAGAATCAACACCAGTAAAAGGAATTCATTTATAAAGATGTACACAATTATACAACTTTTTTCCTTACGGGGTCTACTGGCAGGACAGAACAACCCTCCTATAGCTTCTTTGATTGAGGCAAATTTGTTTCAGTTAGTAAATCAAAGTTTAGGGAGAAATTAAGGGAGGCAACAAAAGACACAAAATCTTACCTTCACCTCAATTGCTTGAAACCCAAGGTAAGATTTTTTTTTTTTTTTTTTTTTTTTTAAGTGTATTTGGTTGTTACAGGGTCTCACCATGCAGTTTGGACTCATAGTGATCCTCCTGTTTTCAGCCTCCCCAGTGCTGGGATTATAGGCATGGGCCACTATCTACCTGGACTCTGGCTGGCTCAACTTGCCTTGGGGTGGGGCTGGCACAGCATATGGGGCCGAGGATCAAACTGTGGCCCCTGTGCTTGCTTAAGCAGGCACTTTAGTTTGCTGAGCTATCTTGCTGGCCCCCTAAAGTTCTTGAAAAGATGGTTAGCTTTATCTGCTACTTCAATCAGAAAATCTATCAAATATTTAGTGAGCGCTTGCCATTTTTCAGCCATTATTCTAGATCAGTGATGACAAACCTTTTAAAGCTTTCACTGATAACATACAGCCTGCTGCAGCACATGTGGCATAGGTTTACCAACTCTATTCTAGATTCTTCTTTTTTTTTTTTTTATGAGCAGAATATATTTATTAGGGGAAAGAAAGCTCCTTTCCAAGAGAGGAACAGGAAAGGGGTCCTGTGTGGGTACTCCCTGCCTGTTCTAGATTCTGCAGACAGAACAATTATAAAAACTGTTCTCCTTAAGTTTATATTCTTCTTCTTCTTTTCTTTTCTTTCTTTCTTTTTTTTTTTTTTTTATGGTACCGGGGATTGAACTCAGGACCCTGTGCTTGCTAGGCAGGCACTTATTCTACTGAGCTATCTCTCCAGCCCTGAAGTTTATATTCTTGAGAGGGGGATGATAATAAGACAGCTAATAAATGCTTTCAGATAGTTTTAGGCCCTCAAAAGAAACTAAAGTACATTGATAAATCAGGAATGCTTGGAAAGGCCTGGACCAATGGGATGGCTGGGACATCTGAGGCTGTGACCCTCTCTGAGGCTGTGACCCTCTCTGAGACCTGACCATGGAACAAGAAGGCAGAGGGACACTTAAGGCAGAGGGCCAGCAGGCGCAGAGGCACTCAGTTGGGGATAAACTTCAGGTTCAAAATGTAGCCTGTGTGCCCAGGGCACAGTGGGCATAGGAACTCACAGTACCAGAAATGGAGCTTGGTATCCAGCCTGGTAGACCAAAAGGAGTTCAGATTTTATTCTGGACACAATGAGAAGTAATTCAACAAATTTATTCAATGGAGTAATAGGAACTCACAAGAGAATTTGTTATTTAGGTGTTAGGGGGGAAGCTGTATCTTTCTTGGCTCCATAGTATAATTCTACATCATCAATTTGTGATAGGCTATATCTTGCAAATTCAAATTACCATTGAGTTACCACCAGTCTAAGGAGAGGTTTTCTGCACAACAGTCTATTGCATCTTTATCTTATTATTTCACTTTATCATTTATCATACTTTTCACCTACTGTTAAAAAAGTACTCAGTGTATGCATTTGTCAACTGACTCAACTTCTTTTGGTGGGTTTTAAGTAACTAAATTTAAATACAAATACAAATCTGGCAAGGTCTGCTCTCTTATCATGTTTCTGGGTCTCTTTTGAGATTTTGACCACCCAGTGCAAAAATACATCAAGTAACCCTGAGGAAAGAGTGACTTCATTTTCAGAGGAAATGTGGGAATTTTACACTTTTTCAGGTGACATTTTAAAAGATCACAGAAGTAGGAATAAAATTCTTCTAACATAATAAATATTACCCTCCCCCCCCCTGAAAAGTTCCATGATGAATCTGAGCTTCTGTAGTAGTAAGGAGACAGTCTCATGTACTCTGCAGGTTTTTCCATATAGGCATGGCCAGCTTCAATGTTTCAGGTTTACAGATACTCCTACAGGTCATTTGCATGGCTTCCTGCAGAAGGCATGAGTTGAGCATCCCTAAATCTGAAAATCTAAAATGCCCCAAAATCTGGAACTGCAGTGTGTGTGTGTGTGTGTGTGTGTGTGTGTGTGTGTGTGTGTTCCTGAGATTCAAACCAAGGGCCTTGTACATGTACTCAAGCACAATACTACTGAGCCACAACCTAATCTTAAAATCTTAAACTGAGTGCTGATCTGACACCACCAGTAGAAAATTCCCTCTCATAAAACTGTTTCATGCAGAAAATTGTTTAAAATATTGTAAAAAATTACCTTTAGGGCTGTATGAATAAGATCTATTCAAAACATGATGAATTATGTATTTATAATCAGGTACTATTCCAAAGGTATTTCAATATGCATAGGCAAGTATTCCAAAATCTGGAATTCAAAATTCTCAGCCAAAGAAACACTGGCTCTGAAATATCAAATGTCTGTCATGTGTCATGAAGATTTCCCAGGGTGTTTGAATAGCAGCTTGCAACTACTTTTGCTACACTGGGTGGCCATGGTAGGCAACCCACAAAGAAGGCTGCCCTTGTGAGGCTGAGTTGTGGGGCACCAAGTTTCACGTGCTCCTTCCTTTCCTTCCCCTTTTACCTCCCTCTCTAGAAAAGTATAGGAGAGGGCAGGTTCACCCAAGGACATGGGCAAATATGTCACCTCTGTGGAGCTGCCTGAGTCTGAATGATGAAAGAAAGAAGTAAAGGAGGGAATGCAAAGAGAGAGGAAGGAAAGAAGGAAGGAAGTGCCAGCTAAGGAGGTTTTCTTATAAAACAGGGATAATATCTCAACTGATATAAAATATTCTAAAGGGCACAGAGCCTGAGTAGATCTGCCAAGCCTACAAACTCTGCCTCTTCTTCAGCTACCCAGAGAAGGAAACTTGGTACCATTATCTCTGCCAGCTGTGGATCTTAGCTTGGGCATTCCAGCCTGGAACAGTCCTCCCAAGCCAGGAGGTCCGCTGCCTCCAAAATTTCCACCACTACCGCTGCTTCCTCCTCCAGCGCTGCCCCCTCCACCAAACCCACTGCTTCCACCAAAGCCTCCACCACCAGCACCGGCTCCTTTGGGCTCTGCAAAAGAAAGAAAATAGACATATGGAAATGCTCGCCTGAGTATTGCACCAGACCTAGTGCACGAAAACTGTAAGAGAGGATGGAGCCTGGGACTCTGGGGGACAGCTGGGATTTCTTTTGGTTGCAGGATTTTAGGGGTTTGCTTCACCCCTGGGTAGAAAAGGATTTTCTTTCTGATACAGGTTGAGCCTAGTCCACTAGGAAGAAACAGTAAGTGATGATGTTCTGTCCTCATACCCGGCTTGACTGGCTGTCCTGGTGATATTGGTTTGTCATATATTCTAAGATTTAGCAAATAGATACACAAAGGAAGAGTCAGAGAGAGAGAGAGAGAGAGAGAGAGAGAGAGAGAGAGAGAGACAGAGAGAGACAGAGAGAGAGAATAAAGGTGAGGGAAAAAAGCAAACAGTAAAAGAATAAAGGAGAAGTAGTAAAAACAAAAAAGAAGAAATTAAAATATCTCACAGTTTTCTTCCTGAAAATATCCAGTATTGAAGTGTATTTTTTACCTGTATTTTTCACTTTATGTTTTTTCTTATAATTAAGAACCAATTCATCTAAGAATGGTGGTGCATACTTGTAATCCCAGTACTCTGGGAGGCTAAGGCAGGAGAATAATAAGTTTGAGAGCAGTTTGGGAAACTTAGTGAGATACTGTTTAAAAAAAAAAAAAAGCTAAGGCTCTTCATTCAATCTCTAGCACCAAAAAAGGGGAAAATAAAATGATAAAAGAACATTTAAAAAATCACTAACCTACCTCTGTATTGTTAGCATTTACCATGTCATTATGCCTTGAAAATGTGAGATTACAGACTTTTTTTTTAATGAAGGGTCTCACTACGCAGCTTGGACATGTAGTGATCGACCTGATTTCTGCCTTCCTAGTGCTAGGATTACAGGCGTGCTCCACAACGCCGAGACTCCATTACCAGCTCAGTGCACCCGGGAGCAGGGCCAGTGCGGCATGTGGTTCCCGGGATCAAATCCTGGCCCCTGTGCTTACCTAAGCAAGCACTTAGTCTGCTGAGCCATATTATATTTTAAAACTCATTAATGTATGACACTTAAAGCACTTATTTGATGGCTTTTTAGGTTGATCTTATTTTTTACTACTGTAAAACCCAACAGTGGGCTTAACAACTTTATTTATTTATTTATTTATTTATTTATTTGAGGCAGGGTCTCGCTATGCAGTTCAGGCTAGCCTTGAGCTCACTTTTGTAGCCCAGGCTGGTCTCGAACTCGCACCGATCCTCCTGCCTCAGCCTCCTGAGTGCTGGGATTACAGGTGTGCGCCACCACACCCAGCAACAACTTTAAAAGTTCTTGCGGATTGGGAACGCATAATCTTTTATTTTTGCCTGTATTTGTAAAGAAACAGTGAAAGGTTCTGAAATGACACACCAAAAAGAAAGAAAAAGATCACTACGTATTCTGTCTTGCTTTCTGAGTTATTCCCCACTACCTTTGAGCTGTTTTGTTTTGTTTGAGAGAAGCTCTCTCTATGTAGTTCAGACTGGCTTTGAGCTTACAGTGCTTCTCCTGCCTCAGTCTCTCCAGTACTAAGGATTAAAGGCAGGAACCACCAAGTGCATTTGGTTTTTGTTTTGAGATAGTGTGTTGCCTAGGTGGAGCTTCAACTCACAATACTTCTGTCTTAGCCCCCAAGTGCTAGGATTACAGGTATGCACCTCTATGACCAACTGAGCTATTTTATAGCTGTAAATTATAAGAGACTGATAGTAATGCTAATTATTGTCTAAAGAAATGTAGATTAATTTTTTTAGTTTAATGGAATTGCATACTGACCTGTTTTGTACCTAATTGCAAGCTCGTTTTGGCACTTGTATGTGTGATACTTTGTGCTATATTTTCCTTTGAATTAGTAACATCAGACTGGTTCTTTCACTAGTTAATGAAGTAAGTAAAAAGCTAACATTTATATTTGTGTGAGAGCTGTGATTTTACTTGCTTTAAAAATTAATTGCTGAATTATTCATGTGTGTTTGCTTATACCTAGATATTCACCCAAGGCCTCAGATACTTATATGGTAGGGCTTTGGAAGGTGACTGGGTGCTGGGTGTGTGTATCACTGGATTGGTCCATTGATGGGCTTCTAGCTGGCTGCCATGTTGGGAGGTAAAGCCTGGTGGGAAGAGGTGGGTCACTGTGGGAGTTTCTAGGAAGGAAATCTGTATCTATATATCTGTATCTATACCTATATCTATACCTATATCTATACCTATATTTATATCTCCAGTTCCTGCCATGCTCCGGACTGTTTCGCCTCTGCCACATCCCTCTGCCATTGCCACCTTACTCTGGAGCCAGCCAAAGGACCAAAAACTCTACAAACTGTGAGCCAAAATGAACCATTGTTCCTTTAACTTGGTGTCAGGTATTTTGTCCCAACAATGAGAAAGTAAGCCAGTATGGTTTTTGTTTGGTTGGTTTTGACTCACTCTACAGTTCAGGCTGGCCTTGAACTCATGGGGTAGCCCAAGATGGCCTTGGGCTCACAGTGATCCTCCTGTCCCATCCTTCCCAGTGCTAGGATTACCGGGGGTGCCACCACATCCAGCTGTACATTTATATTTGCGAGGTTAAATACTGTTTAAATTTTTGGTTCTCTAAAATTAGATTGTGTCTTTGAGTCAGTAAATTGTATGTATAAATTAATCTGGGCAAATGATACACTCACACTTCACATTTGGAAATGTTGTATATTCTACTTATTCATGTCTTTTGGATTTTGTGGGAAAGGCTTTGAAGTTTTTATTTTTTTATTTTTTTTTTGAGACAGGGTCTCGCTATGCAGTTGAGGCTGGCCTTGAGCTCACTTTTGTAGCCCAGGCTGGTCTCGAACTTGCACTGATCCTCCTGCCTCAGCCTCCCGAGTGCTGGGATTACAGGGGTGCGCCACCACGCCCGGCCTTTGAAGTTTTTAAACTGTGAATATATTTTTGTTTATTAAAGTCATGAAAGGGACATTTTCCTGTTATATTTTGAAACTGGTTATGATTGGCATAAGAAATTTCATTTGATAATCTGAAATTTCATTTAATAAGCAACTCTACTGCAAATTCTAAGTTAAAATTTATTAAAAAAAAGTTGACCTTGCATTTCCTGGTAGACATATGGTCTACAAATCACAAAGCCTTTAAATCTGTCTTCTCAGTGGTTTGTATCATCTGTTTTACACAGGTAATTACTTTCTTTGATGGATGCATTTACATAACAACATGAGTTACTGCCAGAGATTGTTTCTAATATTAATTATTGCTTTAAAGCAGGCTTTAAAAATATTTAGTCAGGAAGGATACTTTTAGATTTTTAAGACCTTGTAGCATGGAATTTTATCAAATGCCAATTTAATATCTACTAATTTGAATATTGTTTGTTTGCTTGTTTTTTGTGGTACCGGAGAACTTAGGACCTTGCACTTGCCAGGCAGGCTGTTATTCTGCTGAGCTATCTCCCTGGCCCTGTTTTTTTCTTATTTGATATGATGGATAAATGTTCAATCTTATATTAAGAATAGGATAAACCTTGGGCTTGGTGAATTATTTTTATGACATGCTTAGGTTTTGGGGGTTTTAAAAGCATGATATTCTGTCATCCATAATCATAAATTATCCTAGGTGGGGTTTTTTTTGTTTGTTTGTTTTTTGTTTTTTGTTTTTTGTCTTTTTGAGACAGGGTCTCGCTATGCAGTTGAGGCTGGCCTTGAGCTCACTTTTGTAGCCTAGGCTGGTCTCGAACTTGCACTGATCCTCCTGCCTCAGCCTCCCAAGTGCTGGGATTACAGGTGTCCGTCACCATGCCCGGCTGGTTTTCCTAATTTTGGAATTACTGTACTTACATTTAGTTTAGAATAATTCTTTGCTGTGGGTGGCTGTCCTGCTCTTTACAGAAGGACTGCATCTCTGTGCACTGCCCACTAGGTGTCCCCTGCTCTCATCAGGCTCCCTTTCATGGTGAGAGAGCTGAGGGTCTTGCATCCCCACACCAGGGATTAGATCTCAGGTGGCTGTTGCGCTACAGCTTGCCAGGTATAGCTGACCAGCTGGGTTCATCCCAGGGAAAATCCTGAGACACGGAGGAGTATTTTGACTGAGGGGTCACAGGGTTTCAAATCAAGAGTCAAAAACCCCACAGTTCCTGTTTTTGAGGAGTAGTATGCACTCATTTGCACCACCTTGCCTGGTTCCAGTGTTCAGAGACCTTATTTTAATCTTCCTCTTTCTTATGTCCTCCCCACACCATGTTCCCCTCTAACTCTGATCCATCTTGCTCTTTCTCTGCCCTTGGGTGCTTTTCCAGAGATTTCCCCAAGCACTCCCTCTCTGCTTTGCTAAAATCCATCATCTTGATTCACTTTTCCACAAAGCTCCAGGAGGTGATGTGTAGGTCAGCGTGTTTCCTCTGTGTACAAGGGTGATCTAGGCTGAATTGTGGTAATTCTGGTACATAATGCTAAGGACTATGTGTGCAAAAGGCCAGTGTCAAGGTCTGATTATTAGTGATCAGTGGATTCCAGTCACGATTAATCCTTTTTCTGTTGAAAATGTTAATAAGTAGCCTTGTGTTATGGGTACTTGTTTACACATACCTTGCCCTGTAGAGTATTATCTTAGGATCAAATGGGTGGATAAGTAAAGATGAGATCTCATTTCCTCTCTCTCAGAATTTCTGCTAATCACATCTTACACTTGAATTACACTGTCAGACAACAAAGCACTTAAAGCTCACAACACACTTGTGATGTTTGTAGAACAGGCATCTATCTCCACTTTACACATGGGAGTTGGAGATTGCACACAATGGATGTGCCCACATCAGCTGATGTCACGGCAGAGGCACTTTCCATATTTCATGTGTATCTTCTCATCTTTGGTGCCAGAAGCAATGAGTTAAGCAGAAAAATGTTGTGAATAATTCAAAGAATCGCCACTGTGTATGTTTCAGACAAAGAATTATTATACTGGCTTCCTGCTGCATTAGAGGGGAACCCAAGCCAAAACGGTGGCCTATGATGAATAGAACAATCCCTTATTTTGCTAGCTTTGCAGCTGTTGTTAACGACAACAACAACAAAAAAAACTTTTTTGGAGGAGGTGTAGAGAGTTGTTAGGCCATAAGCCATGTATCTCCATGGAGACAGCCTTTCTACTTACTGTCCAGTATTGGTGCACTTCTGTCATTGGTGACTGTCTTCTTTAGTTTCTTCCCTTTGCTGATGTCAGACAGAAGAGCATTTCTCCCAGCCTGCTCTGATTTATTCAAAGTAGGCTTCTCTGTGTTGGCCTGAAAGGAAACCACACAAATGTGTTTGCAGCTCTTGGATTAGAAGCATGTACTATACCACTCGGCTGGATAGGCAGGGTACTGGAAGTTTGCTATTGAGGTTCTTAGAGATAGGCTATAAATCCTCCATAAGTTTTGACTTTTAGACATTTGAGAGCAGAGGCAGCAGTAAATTGCATCTATTTTCATGGCAGGAAGTCAACTACAAGTCTTGGAAAATTCAGACCACAATCTGCCTATAACTAGTGGAGCCAAGGTGGGGGGTGATGGCTACACATGGAGCTTGCAATCTCAGGGTTCGGCAAGGCACTGTGGGCTTCATTCTCCAAGGTGTGTCCTGAAGGATGAGATCCTTTTCCACCTTGTAGAACTAACCTGGTGCAAGAGAAAAAAAAATGGTCTCTAACAAATAATAATGGTTTTCATAACTCACTGAAATTTCTGAAAACAACTTCTTAGAATTTTAAAGATGCTTAATATTTAAGTGAGCTTTATTAAGATATAATTTACATTTGGTGAAATACTTGTTTGAGTTTACAGTTTTGTGAGTTTTGACATGCAGAACATTTTCATTATTCTCTAAGGTCCTGGGTGTCCCTTTGGTTACTTGTTTAATCCATTTGAACATGTAGTTCAGTGAATCTACAGAGTGGACAGACATACTGCTTTAAGATGTTGGGTATGTTCCTGTATGTCTAGGGTTGTTTTTTCTTCAGTGTCATTTGGGGACAGGGACACTAAGAGTCCAGCACATGCACCTGGAAGTACCTGTCTGTGTCTATAACACTGGAACCTGGCTTGGCCTGGTCTGGGCCCAGGCAGGTCCTTCCAGCAGACCTGAGAGCTCTCCTAGGCTGGCCCCAGGCTCTCAGATGGGCCAGGGGCTCCAGGACAGGAAAAGCTGGAAAACGGTATGACTTGCCGTCTCATCCACTCACTTGTTATCAGCGATGGAAACCTCAGAAAAATCCTGAGGTAGGATATATGCAATGTACATTAACTTGGCAGTGTCTTAAAATAATTAAATTATAAAAGACTACTTATGGTAATAATAATAATATAGCTCTTATACTGAGTCAGGCACTGTTTTTAGTACCTTATGTGTATTATTTCATTTAGTCCTCATCAACTGTAAGCTTTTATTTGCGTTTCACAGACAATGAAACTGGGGAATAGGGAGATTATTTTTAATTAATTAATTACTTGGCACACAATCTCACTGCACAGCTCAGACTCTTAGTGATCCTCCTGTCTCAGCCTCTTTAGTGCTGGGATTACAGGCATGGGCTACCATGCCTAGTTTTGGTAGCCAGAATGGTGCACCCTGCACGGCGTGTGGTATCAGGGATTGAACCCAGGTTCCTAAGCTTGCCAGACAGGTGCTTAGACCACTGAGCTATCTAACCAGCCAAGGGAAATTATACTGTTTGCCTCATAATCATTCATAAGAGGAGGAGCTGAGATTCAACCCTGACAGCTGGACTCCAAAGTCTTTCCTATAATCAGGCAGAAGGGTAAACGTGGGCTCCATGAGGCCCCAGCATGCTCTGGAAGTGGCCTGTTTAGAGCTTCTCTGCTGTCCTTCCAGAAGGGCTCTGTGTATCAGCTTGCATCTGCTAGTGGTTTATCCTCTACTGCTGACGCTTGTTTGTTACCATCTGTTTTCATTTTAAGCATGAACATAAGCCAAAGTTCAAGGAGGTTAACTGACATGCCACACCGGCTCTCTAACAACTTGGGGTTAACAGTGTCCAGTGGCTTCCTGTTCAGCTTCAACATTTATTCTGATACCTGACCTCCTCAAGTGCTGGCCTCTCTCCTTTGCCAGATCAGAGCCCTTAACTGCACCAGTCCACTTGGCAATGTCCCATTATGGCCAACAACTTTCTATATCCCATTTCTTCAGGATCTTGCTTTGAGTTATGTAATAAAGAATAGAAATGAAGGGCCGGCCAAATAGCTCAGCAGATTAAAGCGCCTGCAAGCAAGCGCAGGGGCAGGGGGTTTGATCTCCAGGACTTCAGTGCTGGCCCCACCCCTGGGGTGCACTGAGATGGCAATTGAGATTGGATGTGGTGGCATGATGTGCCTGTAATCCCAGTTCTTGGGAGGCTGTAATCAGGTGGATTACTACAAGTCTGACTTAGTAGTGAGACCCTGAACACCCTGTAGACCCTTCCCTAAAATACAAAAAAAAGGAAGAAAAGAAATTACTTGATAGGATAAACAAGGATTCCTCAGACTTTAATCATTGTCATGCCAACTGTGTCAGTATTTACTATGTTTACCAACCCAACGATATATTGTTTGTGATACTATTTTTCAGTGAACACATTAAATCAACTCACTGTTAAAACCTGAATGTAATGTGCTAATCATACTTTTTAGACTACATTTTTTTTTTGTCTTTTTGAGACAGGGTCTCACTATGCAGTTCAGGCTGGCCTTGAGCTCACTTTTGTAGCCCAGGCTGGTCTCGAACTCACACTGATCCTCCTGCCTCAGCCTCCCGAGTGCTGGGATTACAGGCGTGTGCCACCACGCCCGGCTTAGACTACATATTAAAATAAGCATTAAATTAAAAAAAAAATGTATCCACTACTATCCAGCTGTGGACAACTCAGATTTTGAGAGAAATAGAAACCAGACTTGCCAGATCACAACTCCTCAAACTTATCTCCACAAAAGATCAGTTTTAACACTCTTTTTCAATCCATAATAGACTTTAAGTAACAATGAATTTTTGTAAAGTAAAAAGGGCTGGGGACATAGCTAAGTGGTAAAGCATTTGCCCTGCATGCGTGAGGCTCTGCTTTAAGTTCCAGTATGGCTGAATGAATGAATGAATGAATGAGTGAAAACGACCTTCTTTCCACAAACCTCAGTTTCTCTATGTGAAAGTGAAGGGAGCACCAGTGTGAAGCTTCTGTGTAGTGCAGGCCTCAGGTGAGGGGGAAGCCCTGGGAATGGAATGTGCCTGGGAGTCATTTCATACCACTGGGTGGCTCCCCCAGCAGGGTTCACTAAGTGTCCCACAGGCCTCTGGAGGACCAGGTGACTGCAGTGAAGAAATTCCCCAAGCAAACATTTCAATGGAAGGACAGGGTAGAAAGGGAGTGAGAGTGTAGGTAGGAAAGATGCTGGTGGTAGGGATGAGAGCTCACAAACAGTGGAGAAAGGAGAGAGGGAAAAGGAAAGGAAAGGAAAGCAGAATGGATGACGCGTACTGCGCACAACAACCTGGATTTTCAACCATCCACCCAGGAGTGAGAGGCTAGGATGCTAGGTGGACACAGTCCAAGCTGGCCTCAGAACAGCTCCTGCAAGTTTCCCATGATGGGCACCAAAGGAAACCGATGGAGCCCCATTCAGTGCTCACACAGTGCATGGCAGCAGACATTAATCAACCAAAACTTTCATGGTGTTGCGTTATCGAGCTCTTGGGGTTGGCTTGCTCTGGGCGCTGGTGCAGCCTGCTGTACCACACCTGTGCCAGGATACACACACAGGCATAGAAAGCGAATGGAGAGGAGACACTCACCAGCGCAAACGTGGGTGGCGGTGGGGGTGCCGGTGGGGGAGGGACAGGCATCTTGGATGGTTATCCTTTCAACAGTCTCGCTGATAAATCTGTAAAGACAAAACACAGCATCCTAGTCACTCTTCCATTGCTGGGACTTTAGTACTTAACACTAGCAAATGAACTAAGCAGAGATTTGTTTAGGCTCATGTTCATTTTAGAAGTTTCCGTATGTAGTCGGCTGGTTCCAGGGAAGAATGGGGATGGACCTGCTGCGGAGGCAAGCTGCTCACTCCTGAGCCTGGGAAGCAGAGAATAGAGGAAGGAGCTAGGCAGGGAGATACTCCTTTTAGGCTACACCCCAGTGACCTGCCTCTTCTGACCAGAGCCACCTAATAACAGCGAGTCAGTCTTAGCACCCCCATAATCCAGGCTTCTTCCAAAAGCCTGGGAGCACAAGGTCTTGGGAGGGACAGTTAGCTTTAAACCATAACATTCTTCCCCAGCCCCCCCGGATTCATAAGCATCTCTGGATGCAAACTGCACTTAGCAGCTGCCAAAGTCTTAGCAGTTCCACCACCACGTGGAAGTCCAGGTCCAAATTTCCTCTGAGACATAATGCAAACTCTTAGCTGTAAGGCCCTGTAAAAATCAAGAAGAAGTTAAACACTGCTGACACGCAATGGCACAGGGTAAACATTCCGATGCCAAAAAGGAGAAACAGAGTTAGGAAGAAATGGGACCAAAGCAAAACTGAAACACAACAGGGCAAACACTAAATCCAGTAATTCCATACCCAGCACTTCGGGCAAGCTACGCTGGGACGAGAACTCCAAAGGATCTGGGAGGCCCTCCTGCAGCTCAGCGGGGTCGGCTGCCAGGGCCTCTCCCTTGTTCCCTACCCAGCACTTCCAACATACTGGGGTTTCCACTGTGCTTCTGGCAGTCATATACTAGGCTAGTAATGCTGTCCTAATCTTCCCTGCTTTCTCACTGGGCAACAGCTTGACTTACATTCAACTGTTTACAGAAATGGAACTGCCTTTCTCTTCCTCACTTCTCAGAAGGAATTGTTCTGTCTGGAAGGTCCCTAGCAGGGAGCCATGGTATTTGAAGAGACTGGAACCTGAACCCATCTGCTCAATTCCACCCTACCACAGCAGGCCACAGGAGAATGAGATGGCCCTGGGCCTGCGGCCTGCTAAGTGGAGGGTTTCCATCAGATTGCTACAAGTGTATCCTAGCCAAGTCTGATGGAAAACAAGTGCTCCTCCTTCTCACTCATCCCCCAAACAAAATCCTTTCTTGCTCTCCCTGGCCTGAGCACCCCCTAGCTGGCTTTATTAAAACCTGAGACTCCCTTGTTATAGACTTTGAGCCTTGGACTGGGCCCTGCCTGAAACAGTGGCCACTGGAATGACATAATTTCTATACAACATGGGTCTTGAATCTCAAATAGCAGAATTATTTTTCATTTATTCTCAATAATCTCCTAATTGCAGAAAACTACTTTTTAGGACTTAAAATATTTAGCTCAAGCACCAAAAGGTGGAAAAAATAGACCTTGAAATAAATGCTTTCTATTGAAATGATGCTGGATGACTTGCTTTCTGTGAATAGAAATGGGAGGGAAAAGCTAAACAGACATTGCCAGTCTCGTCCCAGCTGTGGAGAAACAAGAATGAAGACAGTAGGAAACGCTTCCATTCCAAAGTGGGCTGTCAAACAAAAAATAGAATTTTAAGACATTTCACCACTGCAACAGTAGCTGTCACCGCCAGAGAATCAACGGGGTCCAGGCGGATTGCTTGGATTGGCTCGGAGTGGCCCTGACGCCTGAGCACTCAGGCTAGCACAGCCGTGCTGAGGACTGTGGCCTCAGTGAAAGTGAGTCGCCTGCCAACAGGCCCGTGGCAACTGCCTTCAATCTTGTCATCTCTGTTCCTGCTCTTCCACTGGGGCACAGTGCCTAGCTCTCTGCTTTTTAGAGTTTTTTTCAAGGTGGCTACCTAGTGCTACTAATTAGGCAGCACTCTAAATAAACTACTGTTTTAGACAAAGATTCACTTCAAATGTGTCCTTTAAATTGGTCTTTCCTCGCTGGGCGTGGTGGCACATGCCTGTAATCCTAGCTCTCAGGAGGCTGAGGCAGGAGGATCGGTGTGAGTTCGAGACCAGCCTGAGCTACAAAAGTGAGCTCAAGGCTAGCCTGAACTGCAAAGCCAGACCCTATCTCAAAAAAGACTAAATAAATAAATAAATAAATAAATAAATAATAAACTGGTCTTTCCTGCATATCAACAATCCTTCCCCAGGGGGCCAACTAGGCACTGAGTGGGGCTGGATGCTCCTGTAAAGGGGCCTCACCAGCTGCAGAAAGACCTGCAGAGGCCCTGCAGCTGTATGTCCGTCAGGACCAGGAGGAAGGGCAGGGCTCCAAAGGTTAATGCAGGCCTCACTGTGAGAGGCTGGGGCCAAGTCAATGGAGCAGGCAGCTTATCGTGGCAGGGGTAGCCTGGTCTGCCTGGTAGGCCTGAGAGGTGGGCTCCATAGCACAGCCCCTCCACGTATTTGGTGGATGCCATGACTCCAAGACTCCCTCTTGTTTAATTCCATGTTCATCACCCCCTCTCCTGTCATCCTGTGATCTCTATCTAGGAAGGAGAGGATTCTGGTCAACTAAGGAATCCCCTGTGGGCTTGCTTTTCATAATTCAGCCTTTGGTTGCAAAGATAAAACCAAACTACTTCTGTCCTGCATGTCTCAGGGGCCACACCAGAGTGGGGACCATTTCATAGGACTGTGCCCTGCAAGGTCTTATTTTATACTTCTCTACTGTTGCAGGTTTAGTACTATCTTTACTGCTCTACCTGGCTTATGAATAAACTGGACCACAACCAAAAGGGGACTGCGGATTTTGTATCCACATGGCTAGTGAGGTAGAGACAGCAATGGCCTTGGTTGGGGACAGAGCCAGTCTCAACATCACAGCCAGCACAGGAACAGGCAGGCAAAATCAAGGCCTGGGAACAAGAAGCTATCAAAGACTTAGAGGTCTTGAGAGAAGCCAAGCCTTCCACTCCTGGACAAAACAGACAAATAGGGGGAGAGGACCAGCCAATGAATGAGTGCTCTTACTTTCCAAGTGCTGGGAAGAAGCATTCTTTCTATTGTTTTTTTTTTAAGGCATTTAGTACAGGGTCTGCAGGACCTCACTACACAGATTGGGCTTGTAGTGATCCTCCTGTTCTCAGCTTCCCAAGCACTAGGATTATAGACACCCCACCACACCCAGTCTCAGCAAAGAGGTGGGGTCAGCACAGCATGCCAGGGATCGAACCTTGGTCCCTGCGTCTGCCTGAACAGGCACTTTAATCCGTTTTTCTACTTTGGAAGATGAATGTTGCCACCTTCCCTGTGCCCACTCCCCTCCAGATGAATGAGTTCCATGCCCACCCAGTACTACAAGGCTGCCTTGTACCCCTTTCCCCTTCCTAGCTGAACTTCTGGGTATGGCTTGACTTCTCCAGGCTGGCCCTGGAGGGAAGTTTGTGAGAAACCCCACACCTTGTTCCTGTGTGGATTTAAGGAGCTCCACGACTTGCCCCACTTCTTGGCTATATTATGGACTGTGGTCCCCACCATGTCTCCCTCACTAGCTGGCAGAAAGCTAGGTTCTCACCGAGTATGTTTGGAGTGAGCACGAGAGGCCACACCAGCAGGCAGGCTGCTTGCCACAGAGATGGCTCTTAGCATCCCTCCTTGTGCACTGAGGTCTAGGCAAGGAAGCAACCCTACCCCAGTGTTAATTTCTGAGACTTGTTTTTCTAGGAGCACAGATTTTCCCAGTGAAGCAAAATGCAGCCTGGGAAAAGCAGCAGTTTCCCTTTTCCCAGAGTTAACAGCCCCACTCAGAGTCAGAGGTGGCCTTACTGAAGGGTCTTGACACCTGACCACAGGGCCTAACAGACGAGGCATGCTTGTCTGGATCCTTACACCCACAGTATCCGTGGGCAGAATCAGGGTCTTGAGAACTTAGATAAGAAAGTACATACTAGCCAGGGATATAGCTCAGCAGGCTTAAGTGCCTGCTTGGCAAACCTAAGGTCCTGTGTTTGAAACCTGTACGAAGAAAAAAGCCCAAAAGGTATATGTTTATTTGGCTTTCCTTTCAATTTCAAAGGTAGCCCACCAATCAGTTCCTGAGCAGCCTTTTTTTTTTTTTCCACATGAGGCTTTCAGTTTTTCACATCACCTTACAACCACTGCAGTTCTTTGAAATTCTGACGTTGCAATGTGCTCCCAGATCATGTTGCTTGAACCGATAACAAATTGTACATTTCAATGTAATTAATTTTGTTTCAAATCCTCTATATTTTATGTACTTCAAAACAGTCACAGAAGGAATCCTATGGTGGTTTCAGGAGTGAGAAAAACAACCACAAGATCTAGTTCCGGGGAATTTGGTTCTGAATCCTTACTCTGCCCTTGATGGGCTGGGACAAGAATTTAATCTTCCAGAACTCCGCCTTGGCATCTGTTAAAAGGCCTTAGTGGATGGGCCTGGGATCTGTCCTCAGGGGTGAAGACAGCCCCTGCTGGGGTGCATGCTGCTGAGCACAGGACAGACTAGGGGAGGCCTGGGACTGAACAGAGGGGCTGAACTTTGCCCATGTGGCTTGGGCTGGAACTCTGTTGAATGGGAATCAGATGGCCTGGCCACAGATCCCTGAGTGAGCTGCATTTCTGTCTTCCCTCAAGAGAGGAGCATGGCAGAGGAGGCTCTGTCCTAGGGCCAGCAGGAGCCCCGGGACAAGGGAGAGGCCCAGGGTGGCAGGCCTCAAAGTATAGCCTGTCATTTCCTGCATCAGGATCCTCTGTGCTATCTGCTCCCAGCCCAGCAGCCCATCCCAGATCTGCCTGCACAGCACTGAGCTTCCAGGAGATAAATTTCTTTGCATGAATTATTAAACAGCTTTCATCAGGGGAGGGGCATACTTCTTCAAACTTCCACCTGACATGCAGAGAGAACTCTAAGGGTGGAAAAGGCTTTTGGTTTCCCACATTGTTGGGGGACTCCATTCTGACCCTGTTACTTCACATGCTGAGTTTCCAACCTCTAGTACCTCAGAATGTGGAGGTTTGGAGATCCAGCCTTAAAGAGATGACTGAGTTAAAAGTGAGAATATTGGGACAGAGCCTCCAGTACTGACAGTGTTCTCACAAGAAGAGGCCGAGACACCAGAGATGTGTGCATGCAGAGAAAAGATCCTCTGTGGACATGGTGAGAAAGCAAGCCAGGGGCCGAGGGGGTGGCTGAGGAGAGAACAACCCCACCCACACCTTGACTTTGAACTTTTTGTTTTGATTTTTTATTTATTGATACTGGGGATTGAACTCAGGACCTTGAGCTTGCCAGGCAGGCACTTATGCCACTGAACTATCTCCTTAGCCCTACTGATTTTGAACTTTCAGCCCTCAGAATGGTGAGAAAATGTATTTGTACTACGTGGACCATGCAATGTGTGGGATTGTGTTATGGCAGCCCTAGAGATTAATACATATAGTTTTAATAGGATACGTTTATTATCCATTGTGGAGCCAGGAAAATGGCTTTTGAATAAGTTATCTGTCAATCAATTGATTTCTCACCCAAGAAATAGCTGGATTGTCACATATGAAGGAATAAAAACATCAGCCTTCAACCTATACCCTGATATGTGAATGTCAAGGTTTTATTTAATAACTAAGTGAATAATGAAGAAATCATCAGATTTGAGGTGAAAACTGGTTGAGAGGAGAGGAAAGAACTGCCAATGAAACTTTTTTTTTTCAGTGTATTTAGTACGGGGTCTATAGGGTCTCACTACACAGATCAGATGGTAGTGATCCTCCTGTTTTTTAGCCTCTCAAGCACTGGGATTACAGGCATGTGCCACCATGCCCAGTCTCAGTGTGTCCTGGGGGGCAGGGCTGGCATGGCAGGCTGGGGGTTTGCTGAGATATCTGGCCAACCCTACCAATGAAACGTTTAAAAAGGAGGTGGCTCTGTGAGTCAAGAAAACAGCGCACAGTATTTTGCATAAATGTCTTGAAACTTCAGCAGAGGTTCTTCTTTGCTGCGGGTGTGCGTGCCCACACACCTACCCATGGAGTATACGGCAATGTTTAGAGATTCTAGGATGTTCAACTGGCTTTACTATAACATTGTTAACATCATGGCTTAATATGTTAGACAGCATCACACACTGATTTCAGACAGCTATAGCAGTGATGGCAAACCTTCTGGGGCTTTTGCTGATACGAATGGCCTGGGGCAGCACATCTGCCATAGGTTCACCACCTCCACTGAACTAGGGCATCTTACAGCCTGGACCAATGTGCTAACTGTGACATGTTAGTTGCTAGGTTACCAGAAGCACCTTGTGAGGAAGACAACTGGTTCCCTGTGTCCTCAGAGGGGACATGTTCTCCTAACCATGCAGACACCAAGAGGCTCAGTCCAGAGTGGTCTCAGGAAGTTCACAACATTGTCAATACTCTAGGAAAGCAGAACTCACACTCTATAAATATAAAATGATTGAACTCAGGATTATGAGAACTGCTAGTTGTCTAAAGAGTGCTTCTTAATTTCTTAAGACAATTTATATTCATCCTGGAGCTAACTGGAGAATGACTAGGAGATTTCTGATAGCCCCAAGCAGAAGGTGGGACTCCGACACGAGGGATGGTGAGGTTTTATAAGTGGAGACAAGGCTCAGCTTTATACAGTTATGCTTTATTATTACTCTGGGCTATTTGAGAATGTAAAGCATTTTGCTCTGTAATTCTTGCCAAAAGTCACCCTTGAGTACTATCTTACTTAAAATGGACAGGGTAGAAGTTAGCACCCTGCCCAGGTTGACTCCATAGAGGAGTCTCTGTGAGAGGGGTGTGGTGGGGAGGGATGCCACAGAAATAATCCAGTGGGACTGATCCAAAGGTCTCAGTGCTTCCTGCCCTCTTTATTTTCCATTCCTTTACTCACACATTCATTTTTTACTTTATAATGCAGCTTTCTAGCTTATAAATATAAGCGCGTGAGCCCTCATTCACCTGCTCTGCTATTCTTTCCTGATCTGTATGTGTTTGACCACAAGATAATAACAGAAATAAATTTATAATACATTACTCAAGTGTTTTCATAAATTTATACCGAGTTATTAAAACTATAAAAAAAAAACTGCAATGGCGTTCATTACAAAGACAGTCAATCAGTCTGGCATGCTGGCACACACCTGTAATCCCAGCCCTGGAGAGGCTGAGGTGGGAGGATCTGTGTGTGTTCAAGGGAAGTCTAAAGGACATAGCCAGACCCTACACACACACACACACACACACACACACACACACACACACATGCGAAGAAAAAAAAAAAGACAATGAATCCACTGCAAGGTATATTAAAAAGTAAAATCATTTAGCAAACTCAAATTGCTGCTAAAATATTAAATTTTTAAAAATCACACAGTTTGGGGCTCCTACTCAAAATTATTCTTGATTCCATTCTTTAAAGATTACAAGATGCAAACTGAGCTGGATATCTTTAAGATCTGAAAGCCATTAGAACTTGTTAAGAGGAGTTTGGCTTTGTTCTTTGACTTCCTGTAAAAATACTCAACAGGAAAATTGATGCTCACAGCAAACCACAGCCATCCTGTTTCTTTAGCACGGCCTTTGCGCAGCTGCACACGCCTGTCCTTTCTGTTTTATGAGTGTCACTGTAACACCCTTCCTCCCCCCAAGGAAGCATGTCTTGCTGGGAGGCTCAGAAACTCTTAGTATCTTTGCAGACAAGCCTGTTGCTCCTCCAGCTGCTCCTCCTCGCCTCAGTCAGAAGGTCCCAGCTCAGAGCAAGGAGGCCATCTGAACAAAAGAGAAAGAGAGGAGGCAGTAGGACCCAAGAGGAAGCAGAACAGGAAGACAAGCTGCCTTCCTTCGTAGGCAAATCAGGCGCCTCCCCGCTGATGGCTGGCACTCTCCACGTGCCCACGGAGGACCCAGGCCTGCTGTGCATGGCGTCTCTCGTTTTTCAAAATGAACTTGCTCTTTTCTTAGTTGATTATCATTGAAAACCACAGCTTAAGTGACTGGACTTTGTTGTCTCCGCAATGGTAATGGTATACGTTTCTGCTGACTTAAGAATCCTTCACTACTCCAGACATGCTCCTCTTAGAGCTCTTTATTAAGGCTGATTTATTTAGGGGAAGGGTGGAAAGGCACTTTTGAAAGAATGTTTTGCATCAGCAGTACAGGGATTGAAGTGAAGGTCTTCACACTGAGCTCCACCCCAGCTCCACTCCTCCCTTTAAAAACCTTTCTTGGAGCTAGGATCTTGCTTAGTCACCCAATTGCCCAATTGTAATCTAAGAGTAACTACAAGGGAAATTAAGGTTAATATGAGGGATTTTAATGTGCTAATGATATATATTTAAAATTTAATACAAATTTATAGCCGCGCAAGACCCTTTAGGTAGTGAGAAATGAAATTTAGATGGGTGCCTTACATAGCTGTCATTAAATTAAGGGACAGGAAAAGCAAAGTTAAAGTGTCAGTTTTCCTCCCATTATTTCCTGTCTACTCAAAGAACTCTGTGTTTTAGTGGTTCAAATGCCAAAGATGAAGTTTTCCTGAACTGTCAGTGCCACACTTTGTTTACCCTGAAGAGTAAAATTTGTCCCTATTATCAGGTACACATGTATATGCGCGCACACACACACACACACACACACACACACGCACACACACACACAATCACCCGGGCTACCACCACCACCACCACCACACTTGATGATATGAAGACATTTTAATTTGAAATTAATCACTTTAAAGATAGTTACTGTTGTGATAAAGCTCTGGTAATCCTAGATTCCCAAGGCACCAGTAAAAGGACCTCAAGAACTTTGTATGGTTTATCATGTTGACATTAGATTGTACTTAGTGAAAAAAATGGTTGAAATTCAGAAATCTTCTTCCATGGCCTGAGGCAAATTACTTAGCTTCTTTACATTGAGATCTATAATTAAATGGAGATAATAGTACTGTACCTACTAAACAGGGTTATTCAAAAGTTAAATGAGGTAGTGCTTAATATATACTAGCTATTTGTTAAAAATATAATAAGTAAAAGCAAAGTGCATAGTGTATACTGTGTGGTCAGTACATGCTGCCATTGTTTCCCCTCTTTAACCATGAGAAAGAGAAAGCATGGGTGATTTAAGACTCAGCCTACAAATGTCCACCTCTGCACTACAAACAGAGAAGGAATGGGCATAAACCATGGCTTTTTCAGAGAAGTGTATTTATGAAGGCACTTCTTTTTCTAGCTTTTCTTTCAGTTTTAATTTTCAAAACAGTCACAGAATAGACAGGTATTTATCACAGTGGATGGGAAACATTTTTTTGCAAAACAAGGCACATTATGACAATTTGGAAAGACAAGACAAGCCAAACCTCAAAAGCATAGCTGTATTAGAAGAGAAAAGCCCAGAAGCCTCCAATGTAAATGATATATTCATTAACTGTTAAGCAGATTTCACAAGGGCATAAAGGCAAAGGGTCCAAGAATTGGGGAGCTTATTCCTCTTACGTCTAAGCACAGGCTGACAGGCCAGATCCAGAATGTGATGTCCTTCGTTATCAGGGTGAAACAGCTGCTGGAATCCAGGGAATGTTTATCATTGGGACTTTTCTCAATATTACAGTTCCCCCAAGAGTAGGCATCGACCTTCAAAGGTTAGATAGCTGAAGTTTGTGCTCACTTTGGCAGCACATATACTAGATAGCTGAAGTTAGACTAGCGGGGAGCTGTGAGAAAGTACCTTATGCATCCACTGCTAAACTTTCCAAGAGCATTAGAGAAGCTAACTATGAGCTAAGGTAAACCATCCAGTGATGGTGAAACTTTAGGAGCTTTCAGTGATACAAACAGCCCACTGCAGCACGAGTGACCCTCTGCAGACCTATAATAAGGAAAGTTTTGACATCACATTCTAATTTGGAAGAAACAAAATGGTACAAAGCTGACATGTAGTACTCTAAGCCACACAATCCAAGTGAACCCTAAGAATAGGGTTCCATACTAACAGGCCCTAAGCTCTCTCCCAGCTTCCCGTCCTCCTCTCTTACCATCCTGTCTTGGTATTTTCCTACCATCAGGCTTTCTCTCTAAAGCTGTCCCATTATTCTTTAACTAAGGTATTTCTGCAGCCTTTTTTTCATGTACCACACCTCTATTTTGCACTATACACACTGCAAAATGTATTTGCCTCTGTACACATTGCAAATTGTATTTTGCCATTACATTATTGAAAAGAATTTGTGCTTATCTAACTCAAGTTGTACATGCTGCCCTGATTTTTTAAGCCTTTACTGAATATTTTTCGAGGGAGAAAAAGGAATGTAAGTCAAGCTACTTTTCCATACATATCCTAGAGGATTTTTTAAAATATGAAACACTTCCTTAATCCTGCTCTGTGGGTCTCTGAGTACATGGCTTGAAATTTTCAATTATCATATTTATGCCAAAATTTAATCATAGTAAGTGTAAAAAGAATTTGATTTACAATAGCAATGTACTATAGCATTTCAGTGGGGCCAGAATTATTTTAAAACACCATCTGTCTTCTTCCTAACATACTCTGCTTAGAAATGGTTTAGTTTGGGAGTTGAACTTAACACATCAACAGCAGCAGGACAACAATGGTTTCGTTCCAAGTACAGTGCTTGGTACTTTGCTTTGGTCTGAAGCAGCCAAAGATTCTTTGTACTTTAAAATACTGCTATTGCTGCCCAAACTAAACGTAGCTGTGTGCACACCTGTACCTCATACCAATGCTTCCTGATCAGAGCCCCCACCTAAAATGGGAAAATAGGGACAGAAATACAAAGGTATATGGAACCAGATTTGTTCAATGGCTAAAATGTTGCTTAGACCTTCACTCAAATTCTACCTAAAATATTGCTTAGATCTTAACTCAAAGCACAAGTCATGATACACTCATAATTACTATAGCGTACAACAGGACTAAATTACATGATTTTTCTAACTAAAAAATTTATTTAACTTTATCTCACTATGCCACGGTTCATCAAAAGTCCTCCTTAGTTCCTCCTTCTCTCTGATAAAGGAAATAAGTTCAGTTTGAACATAATTTTTTCTTACCGTTAGAGAGAACTGTAAGAAGGCATGATCAGGGAAACAGGCAGACAGACAGCAAGTGAGGCATGAGCCGAGAGACAAATTCATCCCTGAGGAAGGCATCATCTTCTAAGACATAGGTGGGGTCGTCTCTGGGCAGCCATTTTGGACAAGCTGCAGCCTCTTCTTCAGTGTGACACACTGAGTCAGAGGCAGACGTCCTTCTGTGGTATTCACTTCCTGTCTGATTAATTTGTTGTTTGTTCCTTCCTCCTTTGCTTCAGAAAAAGAAACTAAGTTGGTTTTACTTGAGAAGCAAGCAAGAAAAAAAAAAATCTAAATAAGAAAAAGAAATGATTCTTTTTTCCCACAAGGTATAAATAATATAGCCTTTTGGTATAGTTACAATGGGAGTTCAGCACCTCTATCCAGTTAACAGTCTTTTATTTTAGACACCTCTCCATAAAAACATAATTGTTTATGGGACTTGAGATTCCTTCAAAAGAATTCTATATGAAAGCATCACTCTCAGTTCTGACTTTTCCACTTAGTAATAAGGAGAAGAGTCACTCAAGAGATAAAAGCTCTTCAGTATACTGGTAATGAGTCTGAGTGATCCTTCCTCATTTACCCAGCATTCCAGTTTGGGGAGAGAAAGTTGCAAATGTTGATGAAGAGAGCAGGTTGGGCGGATGAAGGCAAATGAGTTTGAAATGTGGTTTGTGTGCCTAAGTCAGGATAAGTGATACAAAGCCCAAGTCAGCTGCAGACACACAGCTCCCTAAACCAACACATTTGATTTCTGCCCTCCCAGTGTAATGGGGTATCAACAATTCTCCCAGGGGATGCTTCACAAAAGCATGCAGGAAGTGAGCACAGAAGGCGGAGTTAGACTTTCCCCTGTAAGGGTCTTTAAGAGGTGGGTGGTAATGGAATTTAAGTGGACAGCATTATGTCAGAATCTTACAAATAGTACAGAGCAATCTGAAAATGCTCTTTTTTTCTTGACACATATAAAGATTTATTTAGACTTATGACTGTAATGTGTTCAATGTAACTCTGACAAATGTACTGCTGGGCCAGTGAAAAACAGAAGCATATTTCGAAAACTAACCGTAAAGTGTGCTGGTTGGTTCCTGATTTTGCTGGGCTCAGAGCAGAGTGGCACACAAAGAGCCAATGTTAGCAAACCTTCCCTTACCTGTAGATGCCAACACCAGGCACACCCCAGGGTGCTCACCTCAAGCTGCTGTTGGAAATTTGTGGAAGCAGTCTGAACTGCAGAAGCTCATGGGGAGCAGAGGCGGGATGGTGGAAGGGCCCATGGGATTCAGTGCTGAGGACTCCAGAGGAGCTGCTACAGAAGAGTACTGGGGTAGATGATGTCTATAATTCTTTCCAATTCTAGATTCTCTGAGATCTGAATTGAACTGCACAGTAGCATCTCATGTCATGGACACACTTCCTGAAAGTGGAGTGTGCAAATACTCGTAATAGTATTAGTAGAATATCCCCTACTGTACATGGAGCCACTTGAAGGACTGCATTCTTAATGAGGGCTTAGAATCCCAAAGACAATTAATACATGAATAAATGTCACAGAGGTTTGTGAAGAGGCAAAATGCTGTAGCTATCATGTCCTTTTCCCTCTGCAAACCATTGGGACAAGAGAGAATTTGATCATTCTAAATGCCTGAGTGCATCTTCTGGGGGAAGTCTAATTATAGTTGGGTCTAAAAAGAGAACATGGGTCATATGAAAATTTTTCTATGTATTTATAGAATTATTTTTGAAGTTTGCTAAACGAAGCCACACACACATGCGCATGTGCGGATGCATGCATACACACATGCATGGAGATACTCAGTACCCTGTTGGTGACAGCTCAGTAAGAAAGTAGCATGCCACCTGGAAGACAGGAGCTGCAAGAATGCAGGCTAACAGTTATAAAGAGTCTAGGTCTAGTCCAGTGATGGCAAACCTTCTAGAGTGTTCAGTGATAACATACACCCTGCTGTGGTGCGTGTGGTATAGGCGCACCACCACTGGCCTAGGCCATCTTTAGTGAAAATATGTGAATGCAGTCAATATTAGATACCCTTACTAGGGATCTATAATGCATGTTTTCACTTGAATAGTCCAAATGCTTTGCCTTGGGTCCACAAGGAGCTCCGACTCCACCCTAACGTTCCCCCTTACTATTTTACTTCTCAGCCCTTTGTGTTCTAACTGCATCATGCTCATTTGCATCCTTGCAAGGTCTCTTGCCTACGACACTCCATTCTTGGTTACTTCATGTTCTTTAAATGTCAGCAAGACAAACAAAAAATAAAAGCCTCATCTCTCTTGTTCTCTTTATAGCACATGTCACCATCTGACATTTATTTGTATGCCTCTCCCTACCATGGCTCAGGCTCCACAAGAGCAGAAACTAGATCTGCTTGTCTCCTGCTATTGCCTCAGCATCTAATATAATATTCCATCTAACACCTGGCAGGTGCTCAATAAACTGCTTAAGAAAATCAGTATCTCAGACCAGGGAGATAGCTCAAGACACAAGTGCCTGCCTGGCAAGTTCAAAGTCTTGCTCCTCCTGAAATAATGCCAAACATAAGCCCTATTTGGAAAACTCTTTTTAATTAAATTAATTATTTTTTTTTTTTTATGTGTTTGGTACAGGGTCTACAGGGTATTCAGGGTCTTACTACATAGATCAGACTCACAGTGATTCTCCTGTTTTCAGCCTCCCAAGCAATGAGATTATAGGCATGCGCCACTACACCCAGTGTCAATTACCACCTCAGCATGCCCCAGGGGTGGGGCCAGCACTGCATGCAGGAGATCGAACCCCAGATAGCTGAGCTATCTGGCTGGCCCCTGTAAAAATTTTTATAGGGTTAGTTTCTAGAGGAAAGATCAGTAGTACCAGAATCTGGGCTCCTGTCCCATGGTGCACTGCCATTACTGCTGAGATTTGGAGGACTTGGAAGATGCAAATGGTCTGCATGGTGATGTTACCTGGCCTCATATGCAGGTTAGGCAAGACACATAACCAGGTGGGCTGGCAGTGTGTTTGAAGTCATGCAGTATGAGTGACTTATATCATTGGACAGTGGAGGGGATGGGGTGGGGGAGAAAAACAGGTTAAGATAAAATAAACCAATCAGAAAACAAGGAGAGAAAAGAAAAAAAAAAGGGGGGGGGGAAACAGGGCAGGAAAAGGTGGAGACGCAGATCACATGGCAGGCTGGAGCGAGTTCCCACCACATGGCTGAGCTTGGTGGCCTAGAGTGCCACCTCTGCAGTGGATGGCACACAGGTGCTGCATATGCCAGTGCTTTCTTCCCTTACAGTGGAAAGTGGCATTCCTGGGTCAGTGTCAGCTTTTCCCACAGGCAAGTTCTTCAAAAAAGACCACAGAGGTGAACGTCCATCCTACCATCTACACCTGAGGAAACAGGCCCCGAGAGCTGGAAGCAGCGATCTACCCCCTCAGCGGCACAGTGGTGCCAGAATCCAGGCTCCTGCTCCATGGTGCAGGGCCAGGACTGCTGAGCCCTCGTGCTAGGGCCAGCAGGATGCTGTCACCCAAGCCCATGTGCAGAAGAGGCAGAAAGAAGAGAAAGAAGAAGCATGAGCAGGGAGTAAGAATTGCAGATGGTGAGCACAAGTCTGGACCTGAAAAGTTTTACAATGGCTGCACCTTCTCCACTCAATACATACATCAGTCTGAGCTTAATAATAGGTTTAATAGTAATCAGCAGACCCAGATGCCAACTAGGGAGTGAATCTTCCATGTTAATCTACAGAAATAAAAACCAAGGGCAGATTAAAGATTAGACCCCAACACTGTAGGTCTCAACAGTCTTGGGAAAGCAGTAAAAAAGCCCCGCAGCCAACAACCTTCCTGCAGTGACCCAAACCTACCTACTGAGTCAGTGCAAGAGCGACAGGTATAAAATATGGGGATATACTTTTTTAAAAAAAATAATTCTGGCTTAACAAACTGGGTTTCCATGACTTGTTATAATGTAATGTTGTTTGCCTTGATAATGCAAAAATGTTTGTAATCCTGTATTCCCTCAAATCTAAAACACTTTCCTCAGTAGCAAACAAGACCCTCTTAGAGCTTTGTAGGGGAAGAAAAGAAACACTACCATTTTTTTTTTTGGCCCCTGAGGGCAGGGCTGGTGTGGCGTGTGGTGCAGGTGATGGAACTGAGGTCCCCTGCAGCTGCCTAAGCTTGCCTAAGCAGGAGTTTTATTTTTTAAATTTATTTATTTTTATTACTTTTAATAAGAAATAACAATATTATAGTTTCAAAACACGTTAGTAGTGCATTCACAATAATTGACATTAAGGAGGAGTTTTAGCCCACTGAGCTATCTCACCAGCTCCCCTAACACTACCAAGTTGAACATATGCAATTACTGTAACAGGAATCTACTTTCAAAATGTTAAGATACGGGTAGTTCTCTTTCCCATCTTGCAAGATGGCAGGCCAAAAACCTGAGAAGCCAGACACTAAAGAGAAAAAACCTGAAGCTAAGAAAGCTCTTGCCAGTGGCGCTGGTAAAAAGGTTAAGGTGAAGGCAAAAAAGTCCAAGAAGGGGCAGCCCCACTGCAGCGGATTCTGTCCTGGTTAGAAGAATTGGTAGATACTCTCAGGCTGCTATGTATTCCAGAAAGGCTTTGTACAAGAGAAAGTACACAGCTGCTAAGTCAAAGGTTGAGAAGAAAAAGGAGAAAGTTCTTGCTATGGTCACAAAACCAGTTGGTGGGGACAAGAATGGAGGTACCTTGCTGGTTAGGCTTCAAAAAATGCCTAGCTACTGCCCTACTGAAGATGTACCCTGAAAGCTGTTGAGCCACAGAAAGAACCCCTTCAGTCAGCATGTGAGAAAACTTCGAGCTAGCATCACTCCTGGCACCATCTTGATCATCCTCACTGGTTGTCACAGAGGCAAGACAGTGGTCTTCCTGAAGCAGTTGGCCAGTGGCTTGCTACTTGGGACTGGGCCTCTTAGCCTTAATCGTGTTCCTCTACAAAGAACAAACCAGAAATTTGTCATTGCCACTTCTACAAAAACTGATATTAGCAAAGTGAAAATCCCCAAACATCTTACTGATGCTTCAGGAAGAAGATGCAGAAACTCAAGACAACAGGAAGGTGAGATCTTTGACACCGAGAAAGAGATACCAGATTTCAGAGCAGCGCAAGGTGGATCAGAAAGGAGTGGACTCACAGATTTTAGCAAAAATCAAAGCTGTTCCTCAGCTTCAGGGTTACCTGTGATCCATTTTTGCACTGACAAATGGAATTTATCCTCATAAATAAATTAATGTTGTAAATTTCTTGCTAGGAACGTAATTAAATAACTGATACATTAAAAAAAATGTTAAGATATGGGGCTGGAAATATAGGTCAGTGGTACAGAACTGGCCTAGCTCGCATATAGGCTTGCTGTCCATCCCAGCACTGCGAGAGGAGGGGAGAGAGGGGGAGAAAGAGGGAGAGAAGTAGAGAGGGAAGTGGGATAGAGAGATGGATAGGCAGGCAGGCAGGCAGAGACAAGGAGACTGGGAGACAAGAGAGGAGGGAGGCAAGATAGGGGAATTGTGTGATTCAACAGAACAAATGCAAAGAAAATAAGCCTTTGTTCCACATAATTGTCATTATAGTTATATGGAGGGATGACTATTTAAAACTAACCTGAAGAACGTAAATTAAAAATAAATTTTATAGTATTCCATGCCCTGTCAACAGAAACTGACATTATCTCACTGGAGGGGAAATGTACAATTATTTCACCCAATTGTCCTTTTGTTTTGAATATGACTAACCTTTCTAACTGGCTAGCTGGGGAAGACTAGTTCCAGTTCTCTTGGGCTAGAAGCTGATCTTTGTGTGTGACAGCAAACTTGCTGGTTATGCTGCCACCTATTGAACCTATAGTTTAAGACTTTGGGCTTGCTTGAGGACACCACTAAAGTATTCCACACAGGGGAGGACAGCTTTGTCAACAGAGGCCCTATTTAGCTTGTGACCATGATGGCTAGGGTCAAATAATAATCAAATGACTTCGTGAGATGGAGAACCCCAATGTTTTCTGCTGTCGTGACATCAGAGAAAGGTGGGACAATACATAACATCAAAAAACAAGTCTGGAGCACAGACACTGAACCCTTACCATCTCTCTAAAGATAATCTGTTCTGTTCTCTCATTTGAACCTAGAAGGAGTTACTTTGGTTCTGACATTGGGGTCCATCTCATGAACCAGAAGTAAATGATCAAATATCAAATGAAGAGTTTGGATTTGGAGCTAGACTGAGCTGGTTTCTATTTCTTAGTTACTGGGGACTGAACTCCAGCTATACCCCTGGAGTTTAATTTTTAGTTTGAGACAGGGTCTCACAAGTTGCTCATTCTGGGTTTATACTTGTGATTCTCCTGTCTCAGCAGTAGAAATGGTGTGTGTGTGTGTGTGTGTGTGTGTGTGTGTGTGTGTGTGTGTGTAATTTATTACCTGGAGGCCTTTTGGACACTATAAACATGAGAAGATCTACCTACTTCATGCTATCTATCCTTTATTCTGCTTTATATTTTTATTTTAGGTCTTTCAAATAAGGGAAACTATGTGCTATTTAAGTTTGTGGATCGGATTTATTTCACTTAATATTATGGTCTCAAGGTGCATCTATTCACTTAAAAAAGCCTCAAGTTTATCCTTATTTATGACAGAGCACTACTTCATTGTGTATAAATATTTAAAAAATCTTTTGTTTGTTTATTTACTATTTATTTGGTGAAGGGTCTCACTATGCAGCTTGGACTATAGTCATCCTCCTGTCTCAGCCTTCCCAGTGCTGGGATTACAGGTGTGTGTCACCACACCTGGGGTTCCAAGGCTGGCATGGTGTTGGCGGGGGTGTTGAACCCAGGCTCTGTGTTTGCCAGGCAGGTGCTTAGACCTCTGAGCTTTCTCCCCAACCCTTTATACCATATCCCACATTTTCTTTTCTGTGTGTGTGTGTGTGTGTGTGTGTGTGTGTGTGTGTGTGCAAGGTCTCACTATGCAGCTCAGCCTCATAGTGATCCTCTTGTTTTCAGGCTCCCCAATGCACCACCATGCATGGACTTGGTCGCCAGCTCAGTGCGCCCTGGGGGTGGGACTGGCACAACATGTGGTGCCAGGAATTGAACCCTGGTCCCTGCACTTGCATAAGCAGGCACTTAATTCACTGAGCTATTTTTCTAGCCCTCACATTTTTCTTTTTCCATTCCTCAGTTAATGGGCATGTAGGCTGTGAGATGGAAGGAGTGGAGATGGAGGAGAGGGAAGGAAATGGGAAAAAAAAGAATGAAGAAAGAACAGTACTAGTGCTTTTCAAATGAGAAGGCGACCAGGAGTTGGAGAGAGCAGCGAGAGATGAAGAGTTGGGGGTAAAAAAAAGCTGTGCTATGCACACATACACACCACTCCCCACAGGGAATTAATCATTATGTATGGCAAACCTGTACAAATAAAAATAAACAGATAAAAAGGATGGAAAGGCCTGCATGTGAGGTACACAGTGGGTGCTCTGGGACTGGCCAGCCCCCAACCCTCTGAAGTATAGCAACAACTCCAGGTCTGGAGAGGTCACCGATCTTCTGATCTTCTCATGACAGCTGGGATGACCCTACCCAACCCAAGCAGTGATACATGTCCAGCCTGGAGATCCCTGGCTCCAGTACAGGCTCACAAATGAACCAACGAGATGCACAGACTCGGTCTAAGAGACCTGGGCCTGGAACTGGCTGCAGCACAGCTCTGTTATGAACTGGGGCTCACAGGAAGCTCAGTTTCTTCTCCAGCACAAGAAGAGCTGGGGGAAGGTTGATTTAAGTAATGTACCAGCTGAGCCCAACATGTGGCTATTACCAGGCTCCTGATCCAAATAAAATAAAAAGTGAGAATGCAAATAGTGATTGGACAAAAGACCCTAGGATATTATTGCTAATTTTTACGTTTAAGAATACTGCTGCAAGCCGGGCGTGGTGGCTCACGCCTGTAATCCCAGCACTCGGGAGGCTGAGGCAGGAGGATCGGTGCGAGTTCGAGACCAGCCTGGGCTACAAAAGTGAGCTCAAGGCCAGCCTCAACTGCATAGCAAAGACCCTGTCTCAAAAAGACAATAAATAAATAAACAAATAAATAAATAAATAAATAAATAAGAATACTGCTGCAGTTTTGTTGCATTTTGCAAAGAATACTTAATTTGTAGAGACACATACTGAAATATTTGTTGACAAAGTGATACAATCAATGTCTGAGTTTTTTTCAAAGTGATTTGGAAAAGGTGTGGCACAAACTCAACAGTGTGGCCACAGATGGTCCCTCCAAGCTGGTGAGGAGTACCTGTATGTTGGAATACAGTTCTATTCTTCATGTGGATTTGAAATGTTTCCACAATGAAGAGAGACAGACAGAGAGAGAGAGAGAGAGAGAGAGAGAGAGAGAGAGAGAGAGAGAGAGAGAGAGAGAGACTTGTGACTCCTTCCCTTCTCCATCTACTAGAGGCTGTTGGATAGGCTTGCTCACTTCATTATAAATCTGCTAAGACTTGGGAGTTAGAAGTTAGAAGTTACTTGACACTTTTCGAAATGATCTCTATGGGGCTAACATGAGACAGAGCCTGAGGTGGGTCAGAACCCGGTGCTTATTTCCATAGAATACCTAATGCCCAACACCTGCCACTCATTAACAGTGACCAGAGCAGCAGCAGCAGCAGCAGCAGCAGCAGCATCCAGTCAGCCAGCCAAGACACGGGAAAACAACCCTTTTCTGGGTTAGGACTATCCAGTGGAAATAAATACAATTTAAACCACATGAGTTGTCCAAACTATGAACAACAAAAAGAAACAGGTAAAAGCGTAACGATATATTTTAACAGACTTTTTAATATTATTCTTCTTATTATTATTATTTTATGTTTTTGAGACAGGGTCTCACTATGCAGTTGAGGCTGACCTTGAGCTCACTTTTGTAGCCCAGGCTGTTCTCAAAGTTGCACCTATCTCCTGCTTCAGCCTCCCAAGTGCTAGGATTACAGGCATGCACCACCATGCCTGGCTCTAACAGGCTTTTAAAAAAAGAAGTATCATTACAACCTGTCCTAAAGAGTTACTAGGTACATCCCCCCCCTTTTTTTTTCTTTTTTTCCACACACAGTCTTCAGAAACAGTGCAAATCTTACTACTGGCAGCATTCCAAGTGTTCCAGAGCTGCTGCCACACTAGGTGGCACAACTCGTATTGGTGTGGGCTTTGGGACTAGGGGCCCATCGAGAGGCCTGGAAAATAGGTCACAGATACACCTGGGTCACTCTCAGCTAATGTAAGCTGTAGTTCCAAAGTCTCTTTATATTATGGCCGGCTCAGCCTGCCCTGGGAGTGGGGCTGGCACAGAATGTGGTGATGGGGATTAGATGGCAGTCCCTGAGGTTGTCTAAATTTGCCTAAGCAGGTGCTTTTGATCACTGAGCCATCTTGCCAGCCCCCTATAGCTCCAAAATCTTAAAGAGGGCCAAGGATATAGCTCAGCAGCACAGAGCCTGCCTGGTAAGCATGAGGCCATCAGTTTGATTCTGGTACCAAAATAACAGCAACAACAACAAACAAAATCAGGAGATTTTGTCCTGGTTAGATCCATCTGGAGGGCATTGAGTGGCTTTTCTTTGATTTGTGGCCATTAAGGCTAGGGCCTACAATGGCTATTCCTTCCCAAGACAGACTGCTGACATTCCCAGTACTTATAGGACTCCTTAGTCAAGAGACACCATGTGTCATATATAATAGTTTCAAACTGGCAGCACAGAAGAAATTCATAGGCTCAAATACCTCCGCAGCTTCCACTTTATACCAAATGAATTCTAGTCTTTGTACGTCTGTGAAGCCTGCCAGGGGCCGACCCTCTGCCCCCTGGCCTATCCTGGGCTGCGCTCTTTCGACCTCTCCACCACACTGTCTGAGCTTGCTGTTTCCTCTCTCCTGGCTGCCCACACGACCTGCTGCCTCCCTCCGCTCATGTCAGGTCTTAACCTGAGCATGACCCACTTCTCCCACTGCAGAGGCAGCTGCATGGTGGCTGAGACTTTCTTGTTTGCCGCGATGTCTCCAACTGCTCAGGACAGCATCTGACGTACTGCAGTGCTCACAGGGTTGGTAATTGAATTTTGAAAGCCTTTAGCTCTTGGCCAGGTGTAGTGGCACATCCTTGTAGTCCTAACACCTTGGGAGGTGGAGGTGGGAGAATTTTGATTTTCCATCCAGCCTATGCAACTAAATGACTTAGCTAGATCCTGTCTCAGAATGAAAAATGAAGGTTGGAGATGTAGCTCAATTTTGGGAAGGCACTGGGTTCAATCCCTAGCCCTATTTATCTAAATCAAGTAATCAATCAATCTTCCAGGTGCAAATTTAGTTCTGGTGCTCGCTTTACCTGGGGCTGTGATCTGTCAAACATGGCTCCAGGCAGAGAGAAATCTGGGGCAAGCAGCTAGTGCTAGGTTTGCCCCTCCAAAAAGACCTGGGGATGTCCTGACACATGGTGTTATAGGACAACCACTCAAAAAGACATGAAGACCTGCCCACCTACGTGGTAACTGTCTTTCTCAGTCAGGGAGACTGGCCAGTTTGCGAGACTGAGCAAGGTCTAAGTAGGACAGTGGTGAGGTGACTAGCATAGGAGGAGAAAGGGGAACCAACCCGAGGTGGGAAAAAGAGACTCTGGGATCATCTAGAAAGAACATTTCTGTGGTGGGCTTACATGCTCATTGTTATCGTTTGGGTCTAAACTGTCTCCCCAAAGTCTCACATGCTTGGAAGGTGACTGGACCACAGGGTGCTCAGTGGGTCAACGTACTGACAAGTTCAGAGTAGAATGTGCTTCCGACGTGGAGCTTGGTCAGACAGGTGGGTCACTGGGGGGACCTGGAAGGGCCCCTCCCTTCTGGTCTACTTCCGGGGTGCCGTGGGTTGAGTACCTTCTCCTCTGCCATCTCCATCTCTCTCTACCTCAGAGCCAGGCAACCTTGGACTAAAGCCGTGAATCAAAGTAAACCTCTCCTTCTGCAGTTCTCTGGTCATTCTCCAGCAATGGACTGGGGACTAAGATACCCACACACAACAAACTTGCTCTTGTGTCTGTGGTGCGCTTGATGCCAACCACTCCAGGTGCTGGAGACACAGTTGGGACCCTTGTCAGTCCACACTACAGATGTGGCAGTTTAGTAAAAAAAAAAAAAAAAGAAGAAGAAAAAAAAAAGATTTCTGAAGTTGAAATGTCGCTAACGTTATTTATTTGTGGAAAAATGCACTTCACATCTGGAAGGAGCATGTAGGTTTCTTTTGAAAGCATTGTTGCAAGTAATTTAACTGTAAAAATTTTCCAGCTGGTCACCTATATCCAATACAAACAGTCCCCAGGGGAAAACCCACATGAAATATAGAGAGTGGTTTCCTATAACCCGAGGGGCACGTTAGTGGAAAGTCCCTTTGCACATCCTGACACATATATTCTTGCTCACATGCACTGGGAGAGCCTGCTGGCATGCAGAACACTGCACATGCCTCTGGTTGCCTAGCACTAGGCTTGAAGGATGGAAGGGCCCTTATACTCATTTCTTGGATGGAGGCGACAGCTATCCATGTTCTCAGACTTTTCTGTAGCCCAGTGGTTACTTGGTGTTTCCTGCTAGAAGAGAGACCAGTAGGACACTGAAAAGCTCCCCAAGCTCTCAGGAGACAAGGACAGCTTTAGCTCTGCAGACGGGAATCAGTCCCCCAAGTGCCCCTCAGGGTTCTCGGCCCATACAGCAGCCCTGGCTGGCGACATCACCTGGGAGAAGCAGACCCTAAACTTCTGCTAGTGGACAGAAAATGGGGCATCTGTGGGTGTTACAATAATGGGAGGGGACTCTCTTGGGATTCAGATTATTTGCATGTACCATACCACACTGTCTCACACATTACTGTCCCACATGACTTTGAAAGATCTTGATGGACATCCACGTCCGTGAAGAAAGTTTAGTTCTCTGAGGCCAGACCTTAACTCGAATGAACATGCAAACTCAATGCAATTACAGTTCTTCCTTGACTTACGATGTGGTTATCTCCTATTGAACTTGCTGCAAATTGAAAACGTAAGGCAGAACGAAGCTACAGTTAGGTAAGAGCAAGTTCTGAAACTAGGAATGGTAGTGCACATAAACCCAGCAATTTGAAGGCTGAGCAGGAGGACCACCATGAATTCAAGGCCAGTTTGGGAGTTTAAGGCCAGTCTGAAATACTAGGAAGACTCTCTTTCTCAGTCACACAAGCATGCACACACACACACACACACACACACACACACACAGAGTGACAGAGTGACAGTGGTTTTGGTGAGCTATTTCACAATATGTGACAGTAAACAATAATTATGTACTGTATATTTTAAAAAACTAGAAGGATTTTTTTAACTGTTCATACCACAAAGAAATGATAAGTATTTGAGGAGAGTAATATCTTGATCTGATTTAAACAATGCAAAAAAGCATAGATATATAAAAATTGACTCCATTAATATGCATAATTTTAATAGTTTTTATCAGAAAATATATTTAATTAAAAATGAAAAAAGTGGGAAATTCATTTAATGCCTCTGACCTCCAAACACCCTGGGCTGGCCGCTCAGTGCACTCTGCAGTGTGAGTGGCTTCCTCTCATGCTGTGGGGCTGACGAGGCCGCAGTCACTGCCCTGGCCCAGCACTGTGGGGAAGCACCAGACCCAGGAACAGATCTACAATCAACAGTTTAAGCAGTCTCTTTACTTCTACACCTCTACACCATCATAAAGCTTAAAACCCATAACTAGAATCATCCTAAATCTGAGAACATCCCTGTCACACTCTGGTATTTACTCCTTGGATTCTTCCAGTAATGCACATGTCCTAGCAAAGCAATATTTATTTCAAGCAGATGGTGAAAGAAATATGAAACTGTCAGAATCAAAATGAAGTTTCTGTGTAAACCCCAACCAAAAAAAGGGGCGGGGGAGTGAATAATAGTTCCTCTTATGCATGAGTGCCCCATAGTAGCGAGCTATTGCACAAACCCCATCAGAGCCACAGCTTGCAGCCAGCCCACTGCAGACCAGAAGCACTTCTCTGAGGACATCTACCCAGCAACTGTTTGTTCAACCTCGACTGATACCACTTTTGCTATTAATCACTGTGGCCAAGAATTACTGTTTGAAAACATCTGATGTAAATCCTCATTTCTGCCTTTAAAAACTTCTCCTTCCCTCAGCCCCTTTAGATTCACTCAGGATTTACATGGCACATGTTTATGGATTTCCACTGTAGTGCTTTGCTATTCTCAAATAAGTATCTGTATTCTTTGGAGACTCTCTCTGATTGCTTAAAAGATTAACATGATTTTTATCAAGAGTTATTCATTCATTCTGGGAAATCATGGGTCTAAGAACATGGCCACTGTGGTATCTAAGTCTCTAGAGGTGATCTGCATTGTGAACCTACGGATAGATGCAAATACCTGGCCTTTTACTTGGTTTTGCTTTCTACTGAGGTATACCTGAGCACTTAAAAACTGAAGTCATTGTCTTTAAAAAATTGGCATTTTTTGTAAATTAGATGTGAGGTCAAATTATTTTACTTATTTAAGTTCCTTACAAATTATGGAGGGGCATGTCTGACAGCCACTGCTTTGGGTGGATCTGGGAGGCTGGCACGTCCCTGAGCTTCCTTCAGCAGCTCTATTCCCCCAGCCTGGGAAGTGGACAGAGCCAGAGGCCACCAGGCTGCTCACCTCTAATCCTGGGAGGAATTTTGCGCTTGGCTCCCAGATGTGTCGGAGAGGCCTGTGTGCTTCTTAGCAGACTGCTTTGCTCAGTGGCTTGGCCAAAACAGAATCTGCTGTACCCGAATGACCCCAGATCCCCTCCAAGAACTTTCCCCTCCCATGGGGCCGCTCTGGATTATCCAAATGACTGGGAAAACAGATTGCTGGAAAAACATTTCCAGGTTGTCTCTAATGGGGCCAATACCATATTGGGACACAAGAAAGGCAATGAAACATGCTTTCTACTTCCAAATTCATATGCAGAGGTCAGAAAAGGCACAATCACAAGACGTTCAGCTCTGCCATTTGTGTGGTTTTCTATTTTCCTTCGGTGTTTTTCTCAGTGCTGACTGAATGACTCCTTTCCTTGCCACACAGAAGCTGCTTAATCCAAAATTTTGGCCCATTCTGCCTATTTCAGTCCATCCCAACAGAGTGATCAGCTGTGGCTTATGTAAAAAGCAGCTCCATGACTACATTTAAATATTGGCTAGCTTCAGGATAACAAACCATCAAGATTTGAGGTATAAAAATCACATATGGTTTGTATTTTGTAGGACACTCTCAGGAAAGATAAATGGACAGTTTTTTAAAAAAAATCATAATGCTCTCTTCCTACCTCCCCTCCCCTCCCACAAAATAAATAATTGAAATAAAATGAAACAAATAAAACCCAGCTTGGGTCCCATTCTTGCCTTGGGTGGCAACTGTGTCCTGGCAAGGTACACAGGTAGCTGTCTTGACACCATAGCCAAGATCACCGTGTCAGAGTAATGTGACATAACCACACTTTGTCCAGCCCCTAACCATGGCTTCTGTCTCAAGGCTTCCTTCCCCTGGAAGCTACCTTTTCCTTCTCTAACCTTGACGTTCCTGCCATCCCTGTCTTTGTCCCTTGACCTAGCCCTATACTCAACTCCTCCATCTTCTCCAGACAGAAAAAACACCACGCAGTAGAAGAGCCACATGTTCTATGATCATTTTTATCTGCTTGTCCTACCTGTGTGTCTCTAACTGCACTGTTAATAGTGAGCCATGTTGCTAGGGCCTCACGCATAGCAGTTGTTCAACAGCGGGAAGCACCTCTCCTGCGTCTAGCACTGTTGGGTGCTGGAAACATTATAATGGTGAGATAGAACTCTCCACCCTCCAGGATAGAGCTGATGATATGAGGGAAGTGAGAGACAGCCACACCTGTCTCTGCAGCACAGGAGTTCATTCTGGCCCAGCTCAGATCCTCTTCTACAGTCCCTTGCTAAGACGGCCACCAGAAGTCGAATTTGGGTCAACTGATATAAATGTATGGTCCTCCAGAGCACTTTGGGGGTCGGTCATTTCTCTTTGAGAGCTGTCTGCATGAGTTGTTTCAGTTTTCATTTCAATGGTTCATATACCTAGAACCATTGGCATGCTAGTAGGCCGGCACACGCAATGTCTTTCATTCATACAGTGACTCAAATGAAATTGTACTTCCCAGTCTTCCAAGGAAAAGACTTAGAGGTGATGGAAAATAGAGGAAGATGGATTCATTCATCACTGGTGTCTCCAACCCCCAGCCAGCCTAAGCTCACCCTTTAGCCCATCCAGTACCCAAAGATGTTCCTGTCCCCCAAATACTTTTATCCTCAGATTATAATGCTCTTTCCTCAAATAAAATGATCTCATTGAACTGTCAAGAGGAAATCAAGTCACGATCTCTATTTTAAAAGACAAGGAAGATGTAAACCTAAATGATATTGAGTTTTTTTTTTTTATTTTTTTATTATTTTTTTTTTTGGTGGGACCAGGGTTCGAACTCACGACCTTGCACTTGCCCAGTAGGCACTTGTGCCTCGGAGCTATCTCCCCAGCCCCGAGTTTTTTTTTTTTTTTTTTTAAAGCATTATTTT